>BKCP01010459.1:0-25791 GCA_008636005.1 Striga asiatica
AGGCGCGGGTGCGGGGCTCGGCACGGGCGGCTCGGGTGAGCACTAGGGCTCAATATAAAATGTCCAAAGCTCGACTTTGGTATTCTAACGCACTTAGAAAAATATTCTAAGTATTAAAATATCAACTCTCAATTTTTGACTTAGGAAAATATACTCGGAACGACAACTAGGGTTCGTGTCCGGTAATTTCTCAAATTGACTTGCTATTATTTAATAACCCAAATTAATGGATTAACCTTAACTTATACTTGAGATAGAATTATTCAAAGAATAATTTATCATGTTTGAGCATTTAGCATAAATAATATAACTCGAAAATTTCTGAAACTTACGGATTTCACTTATAGTCGAGCAGTGAAACCGTTCTGAATATTATTACTGTTTTGGGGCGTTACAGTTCGAGTCTCTTTCTTGATCTAGTTAACTTGATAAACTAGATTTCAAACTTTAATACTAATCTGAACATATAAACTGATTTCTATAGTTCGTATATCTGATTTCCTATAGAACATAGACTTAGTAAATTTTAATATATTTAAAAACTTATATAAAACTTTTAACAACACTTACCTGGTAGTCGACGAGGTGTGAGCGAGGTGTGGTCGGGTTTTCTTGACTCTTTCTGTAAAGACTTTGACTTCTCAGAAAACTTTTCTTTCAAAAACTTAGTATATAGAGCATTTAAAACTCTAGCTCTGATACCACTTGTAACACCCCCCTTATCAGAGTAACTTTTTCGCAACTTTTACTTCGAAAATACTTATAAATCTTTCGAAATCTTTTGCGAATAACTCAGGATGCTACTCAACATCATCTTCTTGAAAATCCGTTTATCTTTAAACTTTGTCTAATACTTCTTTAGACATAAAGAAAATAGATTTATTTAACTTGCATTAAACTCTACCATATTCATACTTCTGAATGGTAAAAACTTGAAATCTGAAATTTATTAAAATGCAAAGTCAAATGTCAATATGCATAGCAGAAATACTTGAAAACGTGATTAATTGTACAGACTATTTTAAATGTCCATATAAAAACTTGTCATATAATGTGAATCCACGATCCACACCAACACTGCTCAACTCACACCTCCTCTTCGAACTGTTACCTGAAAATAAACTTATGGGGATGAGTACTGAATAAAGATAATCATAAACAGATATCTGATCGGTAACCAGAAATCTGTTCTGGTACAGAAACTTAATCTTTTCTCTTTCTCTTCCGATATCTGTTCGGATACGTGTGCACACACTGATGGATATTTCTCAAGGCAACTCAAACGGCCTCCATCAGAACTTAGGATATACTCTGAGACAACTGAATCCCTCCTCATCCTAAGCGTATAAATCAAAACTTAGGATATACTCTGAGACAACTGATGGCCTACTTATCCCAAGCATATAAACTTAAACTTTTATCAATATCGTACTCAATGTGATACCCACTCTGGGTCCCCACCTTTCTTCTTTGAAAACTTTTGAAAAACGGTAAGTGCTGTGCTGGGTAACTGTATCTGCGAGTTACATAAAAATATAAACAAATATACTAAGTACTATGCTCGTATACTCAATAAGATTCTTAACTCTTTCGGATAACTTATCCAAATCTTATAGAAACTCAATAAGCATGCTATTGCTCAAATGAATACTAAAACTTAACTTTTCTTTTAACTTTTACTCAAGGTCAATTACTTAACCCCATATAAATAATGTCTTCAAAGACATATATATTGGCTTATACTCGCATGTCACTTAAATAACTCGAGTGTGAAAATAACTAAATTTCACCTTATACTTGATTGAGTATTTAACTCAAAACATGCTTAACTTTTACCAATATCATATTCATGATTTATAAATAATGAACTCATCTTAACTTGTATGGTACTAAATATTTCAACTTAATACTCATACACTACAACTTTTAATCATAATACTTAATTATGATATTAATATGTGAGACATAAAACAATCATTATAAAATTGTAGACTCAACATATTAAACTAAAACTTTGTCAAATTGCTTATCACTTGTATGAAAATTGTTTATAAACATCTCACTTTAACAACTTGAACATATAATGAATACTCTTGCATATATACTTATCTTTACATATATGCCTTCTAATCATCTTAACTCCTTCATTTCTCATCTTTAAATCATGAAATTTTAACAGTCATAATTTTAACTCATAATTCGACATGTCATAAAAATTTCATAATTTTAGCATGCATATACATCAAGTTATTGGAATTTAAAGTCACAACTCAAATAGTGAACATAAAAATTCAGCATACTTGTTTATCTTCAAATCTCTATAACTTAAGTTATACTTTTCCAAATAACTTAATTCTTATTCTCATATACCCCTCTTTTACACAAGAATTACTTATGCAAATCATATTTTTCCAGCTTATTCATATCTTTATCAACATCTCATTCAAATAAAGCACATATATCATATAATTGATCTTGAACAACTTTAACTCTTTATATTCATAGGATCAGTTATAAACTCAACTTCTAAATCATGATATACATACTTATAAACATGTAAACTCATTATCAAAACATGAACTTAAGCATGTAACTTTAAGATAAGTAAATTACCTCCTTCTTGCTAGAATAAAAACTTGATTCTTCACTTCTAAATTCTTCACTTCACCAAACTTTCTACTACTTATACTCTCTTACAAACTTATATAACTTTTGGTAATTGTCTTTCGTGTAAAAACTCTGAATTTTAGGTCTCTATTTATAGGAACAAATTCAAGACAACCAGATTGAGTGAAGAAATGAACAAAATAAACAATTTAATCTTATAAACTTAATTAATCATAAACTAGTTAATGAGTAACTTGTATACGTCTCAAAAACATAGTTAATACTCAAAAATAGCATCTTGTTGAGATCACAATCGGATTCTCAATAATCAGACTTTACTGTCAGTCACACGACTCGTGTGATCTCACACGACTCGTGTGACCTCACACGACTAGTGTGGCTATAACACACGACTCGTGTGACTCCACACGGCTCGTGTGGCTATGACACACGACTCATGTGGCTATGTCACACGACTCGTGTGAAAAAGCCGAAGCTAACTTTCCTTTCTTCTCCTCCCACACGACTTGTGTGGCTTCACACGACTCGTGTGGCTTATTCCACACCACTCGTGTGGCTTGTTCCTTGAACAAATCTTAATTTCGAACTTATAACTGTATACTTGGCCTCGAAATTAGTTCATCTTGGAACAAAACTGATACTTTACTGATAGGGATATTACAATCAACCCCCCTTAAAACTATTTCCGCCCTCGGAAATACTGAAACTGAGATACATACAAAGTATGTATATATCCTGACTCCTAATCTGGAAAACGAGTGCTAATATCAACTTCTCACTCCCCAGTGGCATCTAACTTTATATGTGGCGATTCCATTTTATACTAACGAGGGAATATCTCAATTCCTCAGCCAATGAACCTTTTGGTCCAAAACTTCTATCGGCTGGTCTTCGTAAGTTAAATGTTACTAAAACTCTTTGTGCAGAAGCACATACTCTGAATCGCACACTTACTTATGTAACATTGTTACGAAAAACATTATGCACACTGAACAACTTTAGAGAAGAATTGATCTATTGAATACTTATCTGACTCGGAACTTGAC
Organism: Striga asiatica; assembly: GCA_008636005.1. Taxonomy (NCBI): domain Eukaryota; kingdom Viridiplantae; phylum Streptophyta; class Magnoliopsida; order Lamiales; family Orobanchaceae; genus Striga; species Striga asiatica. The sequence continues at coordinate 3,675 of BKCP01010459.1, forward strand.
TATGCGACACATTTCATGCGATTTACCCACTACCCGGGGCCCTTCGGGTGCGGAACATCTACATGCACTGTATCTCAATGTCAATGTCACTTTCTAGCATCTTACTGTACTGAACTTGCTTCTCTACCGAGAAACCTTTTTACTCAATATCACTATTGATATTTTCTTACTTCAACTTCTCCGACTTAACTATAGTCGAGAATTTCGTTGAAATTTCTATACTGTTGTGGAATAACTTAACCATTTCTGATCATACCACAGTTTCCATCATTAAGGTAAACTCATTTTACCTCTAATAATTCAACTGTCTTAATTAGGGTCAGCAACATCTCAATTATTGCAGACATCTCACATCTGATCTCGACTGCATTAAATGCTTATTGGTTGTATACTCTGACATTCGGTATAATTTAATGCTAAAAATTAACATCCGAAAACTTATCTCATACACATTTTTCTCTATAAACCGACTTGGTAATCCTTCCATCTTCTTCAGCAATGGTCCGATTTCACCAATCGATTTAGCACTGCTAAAAATCCGAAAATTCTATTCTTTTCTCCCTCTTAATATCATAAAAAGAATTTATCGAGCTCGTGTAGAAAGGTCGAGAGTACTTATGCTCAATAACATTTCAAATGATATGAGATGGCTGATTAAAGCAAAAGTTCGTGTGTTTGGCGAGTATCCTAATGCATATAAATATCTAATAGGTATGGGTAGAAGCACTTTTGCCAAGAAACGTAAAGCAAAAAGAATAGGCAGCTGCTATAAATGCGCTTGCTGGAACTGTGACACTTGTTGTACTTCTTTAGGCTTTGTGTCAAATAATCTAGAAGATAAAATAACTTTCATCAAGAATGGCTTGAGTAAGGAATCTTTGGATCATACTAGTTAGTAGATTCTTGAGACACATTCTTGTGGATATGTGCACCAAGAACTGATGTCTTTAAGGCTTCTGTTCAAACATAAGAAAAATTTTGTAGTTTGGAAATATTATTTCCAATGATCATGTTTGTCAACACTATTCTTGATAGTACCGATGTACTGTATATAGATCTTATCGCTTTTGATAGATAAGAGTCATTTAAAACTCAACTGCTTTCTTGTCGGAACTTTTCTTCTTTAAAAGGCGAATCTATCTTCATAGCCAAATATCTCTCATAATAAATGGCTACTGCCGAGTCTTCTCAAGGTATCAAACTTCTTCAACCAATCAAAACTGTGTGCGTTCTTGGTGGTTCTAGGTTTGTATTATTCCCTCATAACATCTATGTTGTAAGCCAACGGGTTAAATAGTTGGGCAAACAAAAGATCAACATACTTTATGGAGGGACTAGTATCTTTTTCTTTAACAACCTCTTAATGGCCGCTAAATGCATTGATATCGAGGTGAGAAGTATCCTTCCTTTTTATCTCACTTCCTCAAATATTATCAAAGATTCTGCTACTTTGATGATAACTCTCTAAATTTCTGACTGTTTGATAGCGATGATATCTGGTTGCGATGCTTTCATCTTTCTTCCCGGTGGATATGAAACTTTAATGACTGCTTTTACCCTTGCTACTTGGGCAGAAGTGAAATTTCATACCAAACCTATTGGTTTGTTGAATTTCAATAATTTTTTCCATAACTTACTTGGATTTCTAGATGAAGGAGTGTATCAAACTTTTATATCTCCTTTCCAAAGAGAAATATTCAAGTCTGCTGACACCTCCTCTGAACTTATCAAGAAGCTTCAAAACAGCATCTAAACAGTTCAAGATTTTGTGGAAACTCCAGGATTCAAACACAAGAGAGCATTTGATCCTTTAGATATATCTCTGTGAAACTACAGCCATGATGGGTGGCAGAGTTATGGAGTCTTGTGCTCTTGAGACGAACCCTCCCTTTATGTAATATAGCTTTGTATTTGCTTAGGATTCTCTTCTACTTGTCTGTATCTCCATTTTCTGTTATTTCTATACTAGCTCTTAGAAATAATGAAATCCTCAACAGTGTGCTTGAATCTTGTTCTTGACTTTCAATGATACTAGAATTTCTATCTTTCCAGTATATTGATTTCTCAAAAATCTTCTTCTTCTGATATATGCTTGATTCTCATATTGATACTATTTGACTGAGAAATTTCTTAATTCAATCAAAAGTTTTATACTTTTAAAACTTTGCTCTGTGGTGATTGTGAAAACTCTGCTTAGCAGCATTCTGAAAAACCACTAACCCTTTAACTTGAACAGTATAGCCATTAATAAATAGCTACACTAAACTTAAAGAATTAATTATTTGCCGAAAACACCTAGCTTGTGCTAGAGTTCCGGTTAATCTCTTTCTTGCTTCTTCTCGCCATTTCTTACTTCTGGCTTTAAACTCATCATTTATATTTGGGAACGAATACTTTCTCCAAAGAGAAAACTTATTAGTCTTTGCTTATTAAACAAACTATCTTTAACTTTCACATGTCCAGATTACTCTTGCTTAACTTCTAAAATTCTTTCGAGAAGTTTAAATAATCATCTCGGTATCTGGAATGTGATACTTAATAATTGATATCTTTTAAGGTTCGGTTTTCAAGTCTTCAGGTAACTCGGACTAAAAACCATTATTTTAGGTTTCCATAATTTACTCGGCTAAGTGACTATTATATGTTGATACCTTAAACTTATACTCATTGGTTTCTGAAAAGTACATTGTATAGTTGTACGGTCACTAACAAGTACTTAATACAGAATAACTGATAACTTGATCTCGAACTTTGCCAATTTTTTTAGCTCATGATATCTAACTGATAAGATATAAAAACTTTTGACTATAAAGATTGACTACTTTCTGAGACTTTATTTCTACGGTTCAGTTTCAAGCCTCCTGGATCTTATCCGGCTTTTGGTTCTTATTTCAAACCCCCATGATTTACCCGGACTTATGGCTATTATATATTGAAATACCGTTACTTCTGATACTTGGCTCAAATACATAATCAACCTCTATATTCAAATCTTAACTCAAATCTTAATTTGATGGCTTAACTTAGAATGTTCGAGTCTCTTTCTTGATCTAGTTAACTTGATAAACTAGATTTCAAACTTTAGTACTAATCTGAACATATAAACTGATTTCTATAGTTCGTATATCTGATTTCTTATTGAGCATAGACTTAGTAAATTTTAATATATTTAAACAATTATATAAAACTTTTAACAGAACTTACCTGGTAGTCGACGAGGTGTGAGCGAGGTGTGGTCGGGTTTTCTTGACTCTTTCAGTAAAGACTTTGACTTCTCGGAAAACTTTTCTTTCAAAAACTTAGTATACAAAGCATTTAAAACTCTAGCTCTGATACCACCTGTAACACCCCGCTTATCAGAGTAACTTTTTCGCAACTTTTACTTCGAAAATACCTATAAATCTTTCGAAATCTTTTGCGAATAACTCAGGATGCTACTCAACATCATCTTCTTGAAAATCCGTTTATCTTTAAACTTTGTCTAATACTTCTTTAGACATAAAGAAAACAGATTTATTGAACTTGCATTAAATTGTACCATATTCATACTTCTGAATGGTAAAAACTTGAAATCTGAAATTTATTAAAATGCAAAGTCAAATCTTAATATGCATAGAGGAAATACTTGAAAACGTGATTAATTATATAGACTGTTTTAAATGTCCATATAAAAACTTGTCATAATCCGAATCCACGATCCACACCACCACGATCCACACCACCACTGCTCCACTCACACCTGCTTTTCGACTTGTTACCTGAAAATAAACTTATGGGGATGAGTACTGAATAAAGATAATCATAAACCGATATCTGATCGGTAACCAGAAATTTTTTCTGGTACTGAAACTTAATCTTTCTCTATGTCTTCCGATATCTGATCGGATACGTGTGCACACTCTGATGGACATTTCTCAAGGCAACTCAAACGGCCTCCATCAGAACTTAGGATATACTCAAAGACAACTGAATGCCTCCTCATCCCAAGCATATAAATTAGAACTTAGGATATACTCTGAGACAACTGATGGCCTCCTCATCCCAAGCATATAAACTTAAACTTTTATCAATATCGTACTCAATGTGATACCCTCTCCGGGTCCCCACCTTTCTTCTTTGAAAACTTTTGAAAAACGGTAAGTGCTGTGCTGGGTAACTTTATCTGCGAGTTACATAAAAATATAAACAAATATACTAAGTACTATGCTCGAATACTCAATAAGATTCTTTACTCTTTCGAATAACTTATCCAAATCTTATAGAAATTCAATAAGCATGCTATTGCTCAAATGAATACTAAAGAATAACTTTTCTTTTAACTTTTACTCAAGGTCAATTACTTAACCCCATATAAATCATGTCTTCAAAAACATAGATATTGGCTTATACTCGCATGTCACTTAAATAACTCGAGTGTGAAAATTACTAAATGTCACCTTATACTTGATTGAGTATGTAACTCAAAACATGCTTAACTTTTACCAATATCATATTCATGATTTATAAATAATGAACTCATCTTTACTTGTATGGTACTAAATATTTCAACTTAATACTCATACACTACAACTTTTAATCATAATACTTAATTATGATATTAATATGTGAGACTTAAAACAATCTTTATAAAATTGTATACTCAACATATTAAACTAAAACTTTGTCAAATTGCTCATCACTTATATAAAATTGTTCATAAACATCTCACTTTAACAACTTGAACATATAATGAATATTCTTGCATATATACTTATCTTTACATATATGCCTTCTAGTCATCTTAACTCCTTCATTTCTCATCTTTAAATCATGAAATTTTAACAGTCATAATTTTAACTCATAATTCGACATGTCATAAAAATTTCATAATTTTAGCATGCATATACATCAAGTTATTGGAATTTAAAGTCACAACTCTAGTAGTGAACATAAAAATTCAGCATACATGTTTATCTTCAAATCTCTATAATTTAAGTTATACTTTGCCAAATAACATAATTCTTGTTCTCATATACTCCTCTTTTACACAAGAATTACTTATGCATATCATATTTTTCCAGCTTATTCATATCTTTATCAACATCTCATTCAAATCAAGCACATATATCATATAATTGATCTTGAACAACTTTAACTCTTTATATTCATAGGATCAATTATAAACTCAACTTCTAAATCATGGTATACATACTTATAAACATGTAAACTAATTATCAAAATATGAACTTAAGCATGTAACTTTAAGATAAGTAAATTACCTCCTTCTTGCTAGAATAAAAACTTGATTCTTCACTTCTAAATTCTTCACTTCACCAAACTTTCTACTACTTATACTCTCTTACAAACTTATATAAATTTTGGTAATTATCTTTGGTGTAAAAACTCTGAATTTTAGGCCTCTATTTATAGGCACAAATTTAAGACATCAAGATTGAGTGAAGAAATTAACAAAATAAACAATTTAATCTTATAAACTTAATTAATCATAAAATAGTTAATGAGTAACTTGTATACTTCTCAAAAACATAGTTAATCCTAAATAGCCTCTTATTGAGATCACAATCGGATTGTCAATAATCAGACCTTACTTTCGGTCACACGACTCGTGTGGCATGTCACACGACTCGTGTGCCTATGACACACGACTCGTGTGACTCCACACGACTCGTGTGGCTATGTCACACGACTCGTGTGGCTATATCACACGACTCGTGTGAAAAAGCCGAAGCTAAATTTCCTTTCTTCTCCTCCCACACGACTCGTGTGGCTTATTCCTTGAACAAATCTTAATTTCGAACTTATAACTGTATACTTGGCCTCGAAATTAGTTAATCTTGGAACAAAACTGATACTTTACTGATAGGGATATTACACACGTACTTACGCAACATCGATATGTGAAACATATTATGCACACTAGCAACCTCAAGAGGCAAGGCTAATCGATAGGCTACCCCGCCCACTCGTTCGAGAACCTCGAACGGACTTATATAACAAGGGTGCAACTTTTGTTTGTTCCTGAAACAAATGACACCTCACAACGGTCAAACTTTCAGGAAGACTTTATCTCCTGGCTTAAATTGCACCTCTCGCCTGTGCTTATCGGCTGAGGACTTTTGCCGACTCTGGGCTGTCTTAAGTCTTTCTTTGATCCAGGCTACTTGCTCAACTGTCTCATCGATCATCTTCGGACCGAGTACTCGTTGCTCCCCAATATTGTCCAAATAAAGGGGTGAGCGACACTTGCGGCCATAAAGTGCTTCGTAGAGAGCCATCTGGATCGACGCCTGATAACTTCTGTTGTAGGAGAACTCGACCAAAGGCAACCACTTCTCCCACTTACCACCTCTGTCCAAGATACAAGCTCGGAGCATACCTTCGAGTGTTTGGATCGTCTTCTCAGATTGCCCATCTATTTCTGTATGGTAAGTTGAACTAAACTTTAACTATGTACCCATTGCCTCATGCAAACTGTAGCGCCCCGTTCGTTTGAGGATTATTTGGGATTTTAATTAATATTATTGTCATTATTATTATTATTAATATTATTATTATTACTATTTTTATTATTGTTATTATTATTTTATTTAAATTTCTAAATGTCTATTAAATGCTCAATGTGTATTATTATTTAATTAAATGCGTGAAATATATTTTATATAAATAGCCGATATTATTTCAATTTATCGTGCGAATCGAGCCATTTTTATTGGCTAAATTAAACCGCAAATTTTGAGCCCAAGAGAACCGTTTCTTTGAACCATAAATTCGGCCCAAAACCTGTCCGGCCCTACAAGCCAAAACCGGCCCAGCTATTATTTTTCCCTTGGTTTTTCACGAGAGGGTTTGGGAAATTTTATTAGACTTGGGTAGCAAGACATAGTTTAACCTAAGGAGAGTATATATATTTTCTTGTTCGGTTCTCTCCTCCCAGAACCAAATCCCGCAGCTTTTGTGACCCTTTTCTTCAATCTCTTTTCTTTCTCTCTCGCCTCTGCCGCTCCTCATCCCCTCGCCATCAGAAACCGATCATCACCTCTCATCTCCTCTCCTGTTCGTGATCCATCGCCGTCCTCAGCCGTGGAACGGCGAACTTCCAGCGACCTGCAAGCACGTCGCGAACCAGGAGTCCCAGCAGCCCCGACGCTCTCCTTTGCCGCTGCAACGCGCCATCGCGACGAACTTTCGGCGGACCTCTTTTTCTCGGCAAACTATTCTCCTCACGCTCGACCATCATCGTGAACCTATCTCGTCAACTCGGGAGCAGAACCTCCTCATCACGTCACCCCCCCTCTGTTCGATTTTTTCCGGCGAGCCTGAATCCATCGCGAGCAACCCACGAGCTTCCGACGACAAGACCCCCTCCGTTCGTTCAGCACTTTGACGAGCAGCTTCCGACGACCTAACGGCAGCGACCCTTTGTCCTTCTCAGCTGCTGCGGCGCCTTTCTCTTCCGGCGAGACGCGAACCTCCGTCGAGCCCGTCAACCTTACGTTCGTCCGTTTTCGTTTGATTCCCGATAACGGTACAAAGGCTCGATCCCGTCTCGTTTAAATTGATTATGTTATATATGAGTAGGTGTGATTCGCGTGACGTAACTATTGTGCGTTAATGTGTTCGTTATGATTTTATGTAATAAATATGATTTTATGTGTTCGTATGTACGGGACCTCTTCGATTTTCTCAAGAATCGAACGAGACCTCGAAATTCGTGTGAGTCGGTGGATATTGGAACAATGTCAAGCCCTTGGTCTTATGAAAAGTCCTCGGACGATAAATTTTATGTTGTGAATTAATTTCTAAGTTGTCGAGCATTTGAATCGCTGTTTTGGTGTTTGAATTTTTAAAATTCGTACACTGATCGGAATGACTTGAAATTTTGAGGGATATGTTATCTGTTCATTGCAAGCCTTGTGTAAAAATTTCGTAATTTTTAGAGGCCTGTAGCTATTTATAATAATTAAAATGTAAATCTGAGCAGAATAGTATTAAATGCATAAAAAATTCATTCATGAATGAAATGAGCTGAAATTCAAATATGTCATGCCTCTATGACTTTTATATCTTGTGTTAAATGTTTAGAATTTTTGGAGGTTATTTGTTGTGGCTAATAAATTATTTATCGAATCTGCTGAAGTGAAAATTTTTATAAATTGGTTACTTCATGAAAAAATTCTGAAATTTTACTGAGAGGCTTATTTTATGTGTTTAATCATGTTTGTAAAAGATGGGATTTTTTGGAGTCTGTTTTTATTCAGTTTGGATTTAAATTTGTTAAACTGCTGTTGCTCGTATGAATTTTTAAAAATAGTAGCAGTCAACATTTAAGGCTGAGATTTTTATACATGGACTTTAGTATGTTGTATGTTGTTGTGTTAAATTTTCAAGTTCTGATTCGTTCATTAAGTTCGAGTATGAATTAATGTTCCCATTTTGTTGATATCTTATTCGAATTTTATAAATTAATGTATTTCGAGTTTGAAGCTGAAAATTTATGGTTTTACTTATTACTGGAAGATGTAATTTTTTGTACAATTTCAGAGCCTAAGTGGAAGGGCAGCCTGGTCAATGAATTTCATGTGATTAATAGCTAGTAAATTTTTAAACTATGAATTTGAAGTTAAATCTGTGATTAACTTGTTTTCCATTCTGTTGTGAGTTGAACTTGGTCTATCCTTAGATGGATTTATGTAATCTCCCATATATGGTCTGGTCGAGTATAGAGCCGAGTCTAAGTGTTCCAACGTCCACAGGACTTCACGAACTACTTAGTCGAAACAAGTTCGACTAGGTCTGTTTTGTGTTTTCCGTTTAAAGTCAAGATAGATGTTGATTGTAGCATCTTGACTTAATGTAGGTGATTGTGGGGTCCAGCCTCGACCTACTTCCATTGCTTTGAGTTATTATCAATCCGGAATCCAGGTGGGTTATTCTAAAATTATCTATGCATATGTGTGATTTAAATTGTGATGAAAGTTGGTGTGATCTATGTATGAAAATGAACATGTAGCCTATCGATGTGAGCTTGATGGCCGTCGATACGGTTGTCCCCGTATGATAAGATACGGTTACTCCGTGAGGTAAATCTCATTAAGACCTATGAGAAGGCCGTGTCATTGATGTGGCACGCACTCCCATGTTTCACTGATATGGCATGGCTTAGCTTTGATGAGCATAGATGTACATGAGTGAGTCTTTGATGAGACTAGAGTCATTGATGTGACTAGAGATGTGACATGATTTAATTGTTTATGTTCATGCTGCGACTATACCATTTATAAGTTATTCATGTGCATAGTGTGAGTACGATAGTTAACTGTACTCACTCCCACCTGCTCGTAATTGATGCAGGTTAAGCAGTTGGCGGGTGACGAGACGAGATGACGAGTGGTGGTTATGACATTTATTTATTTAATTTTGCTTCCGCTTAGTTTATGAACTCATGTCGAAATTTGGATATTGATCATGTCGTTTTGAACTTGGAATTGTGAATTATCTTTATGATTTGGAACTTAATGAATGCCAGTTTGGTTTATGGTTTATTATTCGTTCATGCTGTCTTTATTTGATACGCTTGCATTTTTGGTTAAAGGCTTTTGGTAAATTTGAGTAGCGCCCACTGAGTTTTTTATTAAATTAAAGTTTGCGAAAAATTTATTGTGATTTTTATTAAATAAATTCAATAAATCCTTTAAAATAAAGTGGGGCGTTACAGTTTGGTATCAGAGCCAGTCTGCGTTTCTGTAGACTGGTTTATAAGTGATTATTTTTAGATTTTGAATTATGACCATTCGTCTCCGTCACTCCGCGCTGCTTAAGGTATGTGTTTAAATAAGTATCGAGAAATACTTATAATGTGAAGATGTGAAATTTTGTATTTTTACATAAGTAGCAACGAAACTGCTTATGATATGAATTGTTGATATTTGGGGCTTAAGATCTATCCACCTTTAATCAGATGGAACTCTAGTGTTTGATGTTGAACTCTAGTGATATAGAGTTACGTTCGGACTTTGGAGGTTCCTCGTTATGAGTTTCAGTATGTTGTTATTGAGATAGGTTATGCCCATAGCAGTTTCCCTTGCTATATAACTTTATTCAATGTCTTCAAGTGAGGACCCGGTCAATGAGAACCGAGAATCTTTTCGCCCTCTTTGGACCTTTGTTAGGTTTCGAAAATATGAGATGAGTCAATATCTTATAGGCTGCCATTTTTATGGATGTTCATGGCCTCTTTTCAACCTCTTGTGTGTTATGTGTTTAATGACTCTTGTGCCTGAGTAAGGGTGAGTTCATGCTAGCTCGAAGCATGGTTAGTTGGGTAAGAGATAAGGATATGTGTTTATTTGATGGAGTTGTTATATATTATCAAACCAAAAGATGTAATAATTCAAGTGAAAGGCATAAGACTTTATTTTTCTATCTTGTTTAATAAGACCGAGTTGGACCTCGGACAACGTGTTTGATGATATTGATGTTTAAGTCTTAAAGTATTGATATTGAGGCTTGCTTAACGTGTAACTTACGAGATTTCGAGGCTAGGTTGTTGAGTGATCATTTTGAGTTGATGAAGGCATGAAAATTCAATTTTTCGAGCTTCAGTTAGGCTCTATTTTTCACAAACAAGATGATGTTTCTTGGACAAGTGTTCTGCATCAGATTTGTAGTTCTCTGAGTGAAGTTTCTGTGAGTTTTGGAATTTTGTGATTTGGGTTAAAATGAATTTGTTATGATTTTTCAAAGTTAGGCAAGCATGCAGTTTTTATAAACTCGGACAGAAACTTTGACCTTAATTCATGGCTGTTTTTGATGATCTTAACGTGCCTGCATGAAAATGTATTCTTCATGAAACATGTAGTACATCTTATAAGCTTTCATTGGGAGTTGCATTCATGCAAGTTGGAGTTTTGGTTGATTTTATATGATTTTTCTAAGTTGGATTTATGCCCAGGATTTTAAAACAGTGGCTGTGTGTATGCATGAAATGTATGCTCTGAATTGATGCCTTAACGTGATGATATGTAAACATTCTCTTCATGAAATTTGTAGCTTTCCTTGCGTGGTTTTTGCAGGTTTTGGGTTTATATGATTTGTGGTTTTCAGTTGATTTTATATAATTTTTCTAAGTGGGATGTACACCCAGTTTTTATGAAACCAGGATTTTGTTTAAGTGTTGGATATATACTCTGTTTAGGTGATCTAAATATGTTCTTATGAAATAGTCTTCTTCATGAAATTTGTATATTTCCATGTTTAGATTATATAGGTTTTGAGTTTGTATGAATTGGAGTTGTGTAGCTTGAGTTGTTGCTATTTTACTAAGGTGCTGTATTTTCGAAAAATTGTTCTCTGGCCGTTTTTGCAAACTAAATGTTTTATATTCAAACTTGTTGATAATGTTATAATTTGCCAATGGGGTCTTCAAAGAAGTTGTAGAGAATTGAATTAGCTACCTTGGGTTTTTGAATTTCAATAATATCATGTCTGTAGCTTCGGTTATTGTGCATACACTGAGAACCTGTCAAGCTGCATATCTTTATTTATCCACTGCACCCATGTTTTGGATGTTTGCTGTATTATGTGCCTTTAAATGACTTTATCCGCCTGAGTGTTCTTCATGTAAGTGATAGAGGCATGAGTTAGGGATATTTTCCAAGTCGTTTCATCATGATATGATCTGTAGACTGGAAACTATATGCATTTTGAATTCAACACGCATGCTGAAAAATTGGTGCTAGTTCATGTTTAGGTTCCAAAACGAATTGTGAATTTTCAAAAATTAGCTTTTCGTCAACTTTCATGTTTATGTGCCCTATGTGACTTAATCTGATTGGTATTATGATGTTAGCTGGAAACACTTGCGAGGGAAGCTTTACGCTAGACCTCGAAGTGTGGAGGCTATAGTTGTATATGTAGTTGATCTCGTTTAGGACCGCCGGCACGATTAGCTACTTGAGTAAATGCTGTCGTGATGGCCGACATTATTAGTCGGAAGGGTCAAGCGAGCTAACCATTCTAATGTTCGGCGATGACCGCCGAGGTTAGGATTTTTCCCGGCAGTGATGCCAATGTTCGATTCCTATGGGAAATTGTAGCTCAACAGTAATGCTTGAACTGTTGTATTTTTAGAAGTATTGTAAGGAAGCCTTTTTCCTATCTGAGTATCTAAGAATCTATGGACTCAGAAATTGAAATTTCTGGTGTGTACCTTAAACTGAACGCCGAACCTGGATGGGTGTAGCCACGCGAAGTGGTGGCCGAGCCCGCACGCCCGTGCTGAGAGACGTGAGGCCAACTGCAGTGGCCGACCGTTGACTCGCACGAGAGCTGCCGCCGCCATCACCGCACGCAGGAACTCCCCAGGCAGTGTGTACGGCCAAACCTTGATCTTGCAGCTGGTCCCTGAACAGGTGCATGCACACGTCCCGGTGCCCCGCTTATGCAGCGCCTGTGTGTGTGTCATCTCATGGGTGACAGTGCCTTAAACTCCAAACCGAATCGTTGTATGAAACCCCTAATCAACGACTCTCGATATGTGAGGCTTGTCGAATAGTTTTCCTTTGTCTTATGCGAAACTCTCTCGTAATAGCGAGATTTAGGTCCCTCATCATTTTCGGGCAGTGTCCCGAGTCTCGATTGGAGACTATGCATACTTTGTAGGGATCGAGACCTACGAAGAGTGAGAGAGTTTTGATGTTAGATCGTTAGTATGAGAATATCGAGCATCCCTAATCGTGAGACCGATTCTGTGATAGGAGATTGTTTTTAAACATCTAGTCGATATTCCTAAACCGCATTCGAGTTGTTATTCGAGTCGGCAAGGGAAGAGTTGTTGACAACGGTATCAAACAGAGCCGTGTGTTCTGTAGGTATCGGTGTTAAGGATATATTGTTATTGTGGATTGTTAGCCCATCTGTATGGGATTCCGCGGCGGCTGTTTTATAAGGACGCATGGATCATGTCAGAGTAGTAACCGAGTTTTCTAGCGTGACCCGGGCACGAAATTGAAGCTCGATGCTACGATTCAACCCTGTATGTTGTTTCCGTTGGAGTATGCTATCGACACACGAAAGGACCGGTTAGGGTCTTGTGTATTGATAGATGGGTAGAGTGTGAGAATTCCTTACCATGCGAGGTGACTGGTACGGATAGAGGTGGAGTATGTCGTTGTTTTGGTTACTGCCACGAGTACTCAGTCCTATTTTGATTTCTGACCAAGTCGATGATTTAGCCTGATGGTTGACTCCACCACCGGAACTCGTGAGGATGCATGACACGTTCTGTGCCTCTTGATAGAGGAAACGTGTGCGTGATCTCAGAGTACTTGTGAGATGTGACGAGCTGCGTGATAGGCAGAACCCTACCTGTTTGGAGGTACCGGTGACTTTTAGAAAAAGGCCGGGAGGGGTACTCGTCAAAGTCCAGTGGCGGTTGTCAAGACAAGGCGACTTGGGAGGACGGGGACCGAAATTAGGAGGAGTTACCCGAATTTCATGTGTCGATGTTTTCCCCTTTTTTTCTTGTTTATATCATGTCGTAGTTTGTATTTCGAATTCCGAGGTCGGAATTCTTTGTAAGGTGGGTAGACTGTAGCGCCCCGTTCGTTTGAGGATTATTTGGGATTTTAATTAATATTATTGTCATTATTATTATTATTAATATTATTATTATTACTATTTTTATTATTATTATTACTATTTTTATTATTGTTATTATTATTTTATTTAAATTTCTAAATGTCTATTAAATGCTCAATGTGTATTATTATTTAATTAAATGCGTGAAATATATTTTATATAAATAGCCGATTATTATTTCAATTTATCGTGCGAATCGAGCCATTTTTATTGGCTAAATTAAACCGCGAATTTTGAGCCCGAGAGAACCGTTTCTTTGAACCACAAATTCGGCCCAAAACCTGTCCGGCCCTACAAGCCAAAACCGGCCCAGCTATTATTTTTCCCTTGGTTTTTCACGAGAGGGTTTGGGAAATTTTATTAGACTTGGGTAGCAAGACATAGTTTAACCTAAGGAGAGTATATATATTTTCTTGTTCGGTTCTCTCCTCCCAGAACCAAATCCCGCAGCTTTTGTGACCCTTTTCTTCAATCTCTTTTCTTTCTCTCTCGCCCCTGCCGCTCCTCATCCCCTCGCCATCAGAAACCGATCATCACCTCTCATCTCCTCTCCTGTTCGTGAGCCATTGCCGTCCTCAGCCGTGGAACGGCGAACTTCCAGCGACCTGCAAGCACGTCGCGAACCAGGAGTCCCAGCAGCCCCGACGATCTCCTTTGCCGCTGCAACGCGCCATCGCGACGAACTTTCGGCGGACCTCTTTTTCTCGGCGAACTATTCTCCTCACGCTCGACCATCATCGTGAACCTATCTCGTCAACTCGTGAGCAGAACCTCCTCATCACGTCACCCCCCCCTCTGTTCGATTTTTTCCGGCGAGACTGAATCCATCGCGAGCAACCCACGAGCTTCCGACGACAAGACCCCCTCCGTTTGTTCATCACTTTGACGAGCAGCTTCCGACGACCTAACGGCAGCGACCCTTTGTCCTTCTCAGCCGCTGCGGCGCCTTTCTCTTCCGGCGAGACGCGAACCTCCGTCGAGCCCGTCAACCTTACGTTCGTCCGTTTTCGTTTGATTCCCGAGAACGGTACAAAGGCTCGATCCCGTCTCGTTTAAATTGATTATGTTATATATGAGTAGGTGTGATTCGCGTGACGTAAATATTGTGCGTTAATGTGTTCGTTATGATTTTATGTAATAAATATGATTTTATGTGTTTGTATGTACGGGACCTCTTCGATTTTCTCAAGAATCGAACGAGACCTCGAAATTCGTGTGAGTTAGTGGATATTGGAACAATGTCGAGCCCTTGGTCTTATGAAAAGGCCTCGGACGGGAAATTTTATGTTGTGAATTAATTTCTAAGTTGTCGAGCATTTGAATCGCTGTTTTGGTGTTTGAATTTTTAAAAATCGTACACTAATCGGAATGACTTGAAATTTTGATGGATATGTTATCTGTTCATTGCAAGCCTTGTGTAAAAATTTCGTAATTTTTAGAGGCCTGTAGCCATTTATAATAATTAAAATGTAAATCTGAGCAGAATAGTATTAAATGCATAAAAAATTCATTCGTAAATGAAATGAGCTGAAATTCGAATATGTCATGCCTCTATGACCTTTATATGTTGTGTTAAATGTTTAGAATTTTTGGAGTTGATTTGATGTGGCTAATAATTTATTTATCGAATCTGCTGAAGCATTGTTAAAATTTTGTAAATTGGTTACTTCATGAACAAATTCTGAAATTTTACTGAGAGGCTTATTTTATGTGTTTAATCATGTTTGTAAAATATGGGAAGTTTTGGAGTCTGTTTTTATTCAGTTTGGATTTAAATAAGTTAAACTGCTGTTGCTCGTATGAATTTTTAAAAATAGTAGCAGTCAACATTTAAGGCTGAGATTTTTATACATGGAATTTAGTATGCTGTATGTTGTTGTGTTAAATTTTCAAGTTCTGATTCGTTCATTAAGTTCGAGTATGAATTAATGTTTCCATTTTGTTGATATCTTGTTCGAATTTTATGAATTAATGTATTTCGAGTTTGAAGCTGAAAATTTATGGTTTTACTTATTACTGGAAGATGTAATTTTGTGTAAAATTTTAGAGCCTAAGTGGAAGGGCAGCCTGGTCAATGAATTTCATGTGATTAATAGCTAGTAAATTTTTAAATCATGAATTTGAAGTTAAATCTGTGATTAACTTGTTTTCCATTCTATTGTGAGTTGAACGTGGTCTATCCTTGAATGGATTTATGTGATCTCCCATATATGGTCTGGTCGAGTATAGAGCCGAGTCTAAGTGTTCCAACGTCCACAGGACTTCACGAACTACTTAGTCAAAACAAGTTCGACTAGGTCTGTTTTGTGTTTTACGTTTAAAGTCAAGATAGATGTTGATTGTAGCATCTTGACTTAATGTAGGTGATTGAGGAGTCCAGCCTCGACCTACTTCCATTGCTTTGAGTTATTATCAATCTGGAATCCAGGTGGGTTATTCTAAAATTATCTATGCATATGTGTGATTTAAATTGTGATGAAAGTTGGTGTGATCTATGTATGAAAATGAACATGTAGCCTATCGATGTGAGCTTGATGGCCGTTGATACGGTTGTCCCCGTATGATAAGATACGGTTACCCCGTGAGGTAAATCTCATTAAGACCTATGAGAAGGCCGTGTCATTGATGTGGCACGCACTCCCATGTTTCACTGATATGGCATGGCTTAGCTTTGATGAGCATAGATGTACATGAGTGAGTCTTTGATGAGACTAGAGTCATTGATGTGACTAGAGATGTGACATGATTTAATTGTTTATGTTCATGCTGCGACTATACCATTTATAAGTTATTCATGTGCATAGTGCGAGTACGATAGTTAACTGTACTCACTCCCACCTGCTCGTAACTGATGCAGGTTAAGCAGTTGGCGGGGGACGGGACGAGATGACGAGTGGTGGTTATGACATTTATTTATTTAATTTTGCTTCCGCATAGTTTATGAACTCATGTCGAAATTTGGATATTGATCATGTCGTTTTGAACTTGGAATTGTGAATTATCTTTATGATTTGGAGCTTAATGAATGCCAGTTTGGTTTATGATTTATTATTCGTGCATGCTGTCTTTATTTGATACGTTTGCATTTTTGGTTAAAGGCTTTTGGTAAATTTGAGTAGCGCCTACTGAGTTTTTAATTAAATTAAAGTTGCGAAAAATTTATTGTGATTTTTATTAAATAAATTCGATAAATCCTTTAAAATAAAGTGGGGCGTTACACAAACTCTCCCAGAATCTGCTAGTAAATCTGGGATCTTGATCTGATATAATCGTAACAGGCACCCCGTAGAGTTGAATGATCCCACGGGTGTATATCTTGGCTAAATTTTCAATCAACATGGTCATCGTCACAGGTAAAAAGTGTGCGACTAGTAATATCAAGTGGCTGTAGCAGTCCTAAGGGGCTCTTGTGCTCGGCCTTCACCTGATGACAGACCAAACACTTCTTTACAAAGTCTGCTACGTCTTTCTTCATCCCCCGCCACCAGAACGACTTTTTCAAGTCGTGGTACATCTTAGTGCTTCTTGGGTGAGCTAAATAAGGCACACTGTGTGCCTCTGTCAAGATCTCCTTGCATAAGACATCGACTTTTAGTACGACAATCCTGCCTCTGAACTCCAAGGCTCCATCTGTGCCTCGGTAAAAGCCCTGTACTTCTCCGGCATGAACTTTCGCTTATATAGCACGGATGAATCGATCGTAAGACTGTTCCCGCCAGATTCTATCTCTCAGCGTGGGTTGAACTCGCATGGAGCTAACACTCCCTGTAATCTCCTTAGGAAGTGACTCGACAACCTCAATATGCATCCGGGCGAACTCTCTAATAAGTTAGTTCTGCTAAGTAATGCAACAGGCCAACTCACCCCTCACCTTTCGGCTTAAGGCATTTGCTACAACGTTCGCTTTTCCCGGATGATACTGGATAGTGCAGTCATATTCCTTCACAAGCTCCAACCATCTTATTTTGCGCATGTTGAGCTCTTTCTATGTGAAGATATACTCCAAACTCTTGTGATCAGTGAAGATTTCACACCGACCACCATACAGATGGTGCCGCCAAATCTTGAGTGCGTGTACAATTGCTGCCAACTCTAGATCATGAGTCGGATAATTCTGCTCATATAGCTTCAGCTATCGTGAAGCATATGCGACAACTTGGCCATATTGCATAAGTACACACCCAAGACCCTGCTTCGAAGCATCACTAAAGATGGTGAGACCTCGTGTAGGATCCAGAGTAGTCAGCACTGGAGCCGTCGTAAGCCTCTTCTTGAGCTCTTGGAAGCTCCCCTCACAACGACTCTGATGGGTCTACTTCTAGATCTGAAGAGAACCGGTGGTTTTGAGCTCAGATCTGCTTGAATCGCTTTCGAACCGTTGCTAGACCGCGACAACACCTGCAAGAACTCAACGTCGAAAGTGTTTCCGACGTAGAGCCTCCGACGCTCAAGTTAGTATGTGAAAGAGATAAAGAAAGGCTGCTCTGATAGAGCAGCAACAGCTATGGAGGAGAGTATGGAATGGATGGAAGTTAGGGTTTAGGGTTACCTCATCTCCTTTATATAGGAGGGAACACTTACTTGAAGTACCCGAAATGCCCCTATCGGTGGACCTGAAAGGTCTAAATTACCCTGGTCGGTTCGTCTACCCTCCTTGCTGAGTCACTATAAGATTCCCTCTTATCTATTGGAGGAGGCAAGGCCTTAAGTATGCTTCAAGTGCGATGAGTTTTTATCATGCTTCAGGCCTCGAGGCCTAAGAAGTCGACCTCGAGCACTGGGAAGTCGACTTGTGATCATGCGAGTATTCATAGGCTACGCTTTGTCATGTTTAAATGGAAGTCGACTTATGGAGTCGACTACACGAAGTTGACCTCGGGGAGTCGACTCACACGGATTTTGTCCTCTCTTGATCATTATGTGAAAACCAACTCTTGGCATGCCGATTTAGCCATGTCGACTAGGACATGTCGGCGCGCAGGCAGTTTGGGTATTTGTCCTGTCAGGTATAGAGTACTTGGACCGGTATATTATAATATGGCTATATCATCTAGTCCGCCCCTAAAAATTACTCTAAGCGACTCTGAGCTTAAGAGTAAATTTGGTTGATCTAATGCTTCTTTCGATTTTGCTCTTGTTTTTTTCCTCGACATCGGGTTTTTCAGGCAATCTTCATTTGACACCTCATCATCACATCTGCCTAGTCTCGCACACAATTTGGCTTTCTGATTTATTGAGCCTTTTCTCGTCTCGTCATTATATCCCGTCACTCGTGATTAGGTTTCTAGATCGAATTCGGTGCGCCTGATATCTTCTGGATTTTTCGGACATTCTGACACCTTTTTTTGAATTTTGAATTTAGGGTTTTGATGACGCATCATTTCTCTTTTTGCCGCCTCAAATCCTGCGCTCCACTATGACTGTTGGATGTTAGCCTGATCCTACGGCACATATCTTGTTCCTGTGTCTATAAATACTCTTTTCTTGGGGAGTCTATCACTTTTCACGCTCTCAACCTTCAAGCTTCCTTCAATTATCCAGCAATCACAAAACTTTCGGCTTCCCGGCATTCAATTTTTTCGGCGACTACCCGGTTCTTCAAGACTTCTTCAGTCTGCAATCTTGTGTAAGTTCCCCTTTTCAACTCTTACAAGTTATTTCTGTTACTTCTTATTTTGGTTTTTCTGGACTTTTCCAAATTTAATGACCGTAGGTCTCTTCGTGTTCTTCAGATTTTTTTAGAAGTTTTGTGTCTGATCTTCCTGGCCTGAACCTTCATCTTAATTTCTTGTTTTCTTCTGTCCTGCCGCCTATCAACTTAGTACGAAGTCGACTTGCGTGTCTTCCTCCGGGTTGATCTCTATCGACTTGGTAGCCTTTATCGCTATTAAGTCGGTTTTGACTTAATTTCCCCGACACACTGTCATCTTCCTCCGGCTCGGCTTATGTCGACCTTCATAAGTCGATCTTTCCACTACCAGCTGTGCTAGCTTTCGCTTCTTACTGAATTCGCTTTTACTGATTCTTGGCTCTCTTTTATCTTTTCGTTTCTCTACATTCTGATTCCGATTCCTCGCCCGACACTATTGAACGTTTGATCGACGAAGGTGCTCAGTCGTCCGACTCAATACAAGTGGTCGGCTTTAAGCTGGCTGATCAACCGCAAAATTCTCTCGCTTCTGATGCGTCTTCTTTTGGTATCGACCGGGATGCATACAATCATGCGTGGATGTCGGGTGTTCTGATGGAAGACCCAGAGTCTTCCCAAGTTAGAGGGTCTCCTCATCTCGACCTCATTCTCCAAGGTATTCCCCTTAGGATCTTGGATGTTCCTGTGTATAGAACAAGTCCCTCTTCTTTACCCATAATTGCACCTCTTCCCGAGGTTGTAAATGTTGTATCTGTGGCATGTCCATTAGTTATGTTGGCTGCTTTAAATCCTTTTTGTTATGCCTCTGTCGCCGAGGTCGAGGGATTTAAAGTATTTTGCGGACTTCCCACCGACTGGGAGCTGGTCTTTCCCAGTCCCAATGACGACTTCGCTAATCCCCCTCCTGGCTTTTACACATTTTTTATCGACCAAGTGATGTTCGGCCTTTGCTTCCCGATTCAACCTGAACTCCGAGCTATAAGTGACTTGTACAATGTCCCTATAAATCAATTTTCTCCTAATGCGATTCGCATCAGGATCACTTTCATTGTCGTTTCCAGAATAAAACTTCAATATTTTTCTCCAGAGTTTCTTTTTTACTGTTACGGCTATCGGTTCATAAAAGACGCCCATTGCTTGGGTCGTCACGCTGGCGTCACATTTCTTGACGACCTCTCTTCGAATGTAACTACGTGGAAGTCGAAGTTCATTTTTATTCGACCTGCTCCTGGTAAATATCCATACCCCAACACTTAGATTTCCTACAAGGTTAAATAAAATAAACGGCCGCGGTGAGACAAGTTTGCGTCGTTGTTGGTCGAACTTAATAAACACACTTATAAAGCCCCTCTGCTGATCAAACAAAGATCTTTTCTTAACCACGTAGGCATTGTTGTCGACGAGGATGTTCCTCATCTCGACGATCCTCGTAAGTCCATCTTTCATATCTTCTTCATTCTAAGTCTTTTCTGTCGATTACGACTGAGAGTTTTAGTTACTTTGTGGTTGCAGATTCTGTTCTTGCTCGTTTCGAAAATGTGAAGGCCAAGGGCGATGGTAAGTTCGCTGGCCGGCCTGCTTCTCCAAAAAAGCCCGACGGTGGCTCGGGGTCAGGTGCGAAGGGGGCAGCAATCGAGACGACTGCTGCCAAGAAGTCAAAAGTTGTGCTTACCTCGGGAAAACAACAGAAGGCTTCGGGCTCGCTCTCTCGGAAGCGGGCTCAGGACGAGGCCGACTTTACGCTGATACCTGACTCGCTCAAATGTCAGAAGAATAAGGACAAGGGAAAAGCCATCAAGCAACCTCCTCCTCCAGGTAACCTCGAGACAGTCACTTTCGAGAGGCCTTCTCGACTTGGGGACCATCCTCATCCCAAAGAGATTGCTAAATATTTCGACTCCGTCATCCCTGCTGCTGATAAGGCTCGTGCCGACCGTAATCCTTACGACCGTGCCAGCCGTGCCGTGTTATGCTTTTCTCAGGTAATTGTTCTAAACCTCTGTTTTCAGTCGACTGTTTTTACTTGAGCTTTAATCTTGCTCTTAACTCCATTTTTTCATGGTTCTCTCTAGTTCATGGCATTCATCATGCCCTCTCTCCTCGAGGACACTAGCTCGCTAGACTCTGACTGTCACACCCCGCCTTACTACTAGCTTTTAAAAATCAGAGTAAAATTTTTTGTTTTTATTTTCGAAAGAACGTGCGAGCTGGGTTTTCGAAAATACTGACTTATTGCGGGATATGGCAGATAAAAACTTAAACTGAACTCGGGCTTGCCCGCAGACATAATAAAAACATGCAACCAGACTGTCCGCTCGTGGATTATGGAATTATACATGCATAGTCTGTACTGTCTCGCACTGTCTAGAAAAACTCGCTGGCGGAAGCATCCGAAAATACGAATACATAACATGCGTACATAAACTGTATAAAATACACATGATCATAAATCTAGGACATAAAAATGCTGGTAAAATATGTCCGACTCTCATGACCACGCTGCGCCACATCTGTGCTCATCCGGCACGCTCGACTCCGTCTCCTGAAAAGCACAATGGGGGCGTGAGCAAACCACTATGCTCCGCAAAGACCAGTACTGAACAAAACATCATCTATAATAACGTATCATGAAACATAAATATATAAGAGCTGAAACTGTAAACTGATCTCTGATGTCTGTTCTGATCTGTGGTCAAAAGACCCTCGGCCGTAGCCGCTCGTGTGCACACGCCGATGGGGTTGAAAGGGCCTCGCCCCTCCCAACGGTCATCAGGTGGGTATAAAGGCCTTGGCCACCCAACCCGGAACTAAACTGTCTCAAACATACCT
>BKCP01010470.1:1841-25774 GCA_008636005.1 Striga asiatica
TAATTTGGGCTAGGGAAAGGGAGTGCAATAATATAATGTTGGTGGCCCATTAATATTATTTAATTAATTAGAGGAGTGGGTTTGGCCCACAGTTAGTCTAATTAATTAAGGAGCCCTTTTTCTAATCTCCTTAGGGTCCCTACTGTAGCTCTATATATACATCATTAAGCTCATGAGAAGAGAAGAGAAATCTCATATTCACGAGATATACACGCCGCCCCTACTCTCTCTCTCTAGATCTCATTCGAGCTTTATCTTCTTCTTGTTGCTCCACTGGTACAAGTTGAAGAAGGGTGTATTGAGTAATACAGTAGAAGATCTGTAGGTAAACCGAGACGAAATAGATTTTGACCTACAGAACTAACCGGAAGTCCGATTGAGACGTACAGTATACCCAGACGACCGTCTTGACGAGAGCTTTCCATCGCTGCCAACGTCGCCAGATTCCGATGCCGCACGCACCCGCACGCGCCGCCGGAAGGTGCCTGGCAGCAATTTTTGTTTTGATCTGTTTGCATCCGTTTGATCCGGTTTTGATCTGATCTTGTTCGCGCAACCCAAGACGTGATTTGCGGTCAACCATTCGTGGTCAACCAGATCTACATAAATTTTAAGCCGTAAGTTCTCTCCGTCAAACCTGTAGATCCGCTGCGCATAGGTTTACGTCTGCTATTGAATTCGTGATTTGTACATAACGAGATCCTCACAGATCCCAACAGAGGCCTCCCCCATCCTCAGACCCGCACACTGCCTAGCTCCACCGCAGTACTCCGGCGGCCAACAACCACCCACTGGAAGCCCCGCCGGAGATAACAGAGACGACCAACAGGAACTCCAAAGCCGGCAAAGAAGAGAGAGCGATAGGCACTTACCATCACTAATCGAGGGTCCGCCGGTGGCCGGAAGGAAACCACCCATCGCCGACTGGACTCCAACCAAGGGGACAACATCTTGAGACTCCAAATCGCCGTCAATTGGAGAGTAGCGACGCAGCAGAACCGCAACAAATCGGGGCGCACGACATCCAAAGAGGACGAGCGGTCAGGGGCGACCGCTGGCCAGGCCCCGCCGTCACTGAGGAAGGCAAATCGACAGCGAATCACAGAGACGAGGAGCGGCGATTAGGGTTGAGTCGCAGAGCAGAGAAGAGGAGCGGGGATTGAATAAAAATCTTAAAATGACAGATATTTTGAAATGAAATAATGTAACTTATTATCAGTTATGTACATCATACGAGTTGTGTACTAATTTTAAATAGACATATTTTATATAATTTTGCACAATTTGAATTTCATATAACATTTTAATAAATTAATATAGGGGGAGTATTACATATTGATTTCATATTTTTTAATTTATAAATATTATTTAGTGAAAATTTTTAATTTCTAATACACTTCATCTCATTGAATGATCATACATGACTACTCCAAATTTTACATATATGTTTTAACTTTCACTATTTCTCAACCAAATCACTCGTGAACATCCACGTGGCATGGCGGAAAATTTTCATTGTAGGGCTTGACTTTTTGTTATTGTGTCACAATAAGCCCTAAATTTTTGTACTTTTTCATTTCTATGTTTTAATTTTAAGTTATTCTCAATATAAGGCCTACTTTTACATTCTACTTTTCGATTTAAAACTCCATATCAATTTGTATTTTGATATAATTATGTAAACAACAATACTTTTTTTCTTAAAATTTATTTTTTAAGTACTTAGAATTAAAATATTAAATATCTTTAGTAAAATTATCTAATAAGATAATTATTTCAAAATATACATTTATGCAAAAACTTAATGAAATTTTTCGGGTATTAATTTTATATATTTTTATTTTTTTCAAAAACATAAATTTTATTCACAAACAATATTTTCTAAAATTTTATTTAAAAAAAATAAATTTATTTTTATAAATAGTTTATATTTTAATTTTATCACATATTTTGATTAAAATAAAATTAAAATTTATTTTTATCTTTTAAAATAAATATTTAAAATTTTAACTTTTTAACTTTCAACAAATAAATATTTAAAATTTTAGTCCTTAGCGCACGGGATTTCACAATAAATAATATAATCTCGCCTTAACGACCATTTATATTGAAATTATATTCCTTTAGTGTCTTAAAATGTTTATAACGTAATTCGTCGTGTTTTGCCTCTTATACTACACAGCGTAAGTAGAAATTTGTGTTGCGTAAGCTATTAGAGTATAAAATTTTTGTTTGTTAGAAATATCATATATTTGCATATAATAAAATTGGGTTGTCAAATTTAAAAAATATTTTAGTAATATTATATGACACTATATTTTAGAATAGAATAATGTTGAGTATTATGATTAATAAAATGAGGGCAGTTTTATTTTGGCATGAAATGTCCAAATTTAAATGATATGAATTTTATTTGGTATGGATAGAATTATATTTAATTTTAAAAATAAAATAAGTGGTATGAATTTTAATTTTGAAAATTGAATTTTATTTGATATGGGTATAAAATAAGTGGTATCAATTTTTAGCATATTCTTATAATAACTTGTCATAAGACAATTCATACACTATTTTAGGCATATTCCTACATATACATATTCGATTTTAGGCTTGAGAATTACCATAATCTATTTTAGGGTTTTTTTCTCAAGTTACCATAGACTTTTGTTACTCTTTCCTATTTAATTCATATAATAATTATTATAATAAATATGTATTCTTTTTATTTTTAAATCTTTATAATTTTTTTATTTTTATTTTATTTTTGTATGTTAAAGTAATCATATTTTAATGATCTTGGATTTGATTTCCATATTGCATATATAAAATAAAAAATAATTACATCTATCAATATAAATAAAACTGTATTTTTTTAAAAAAATAATTTCAACAATATGAATACAACATATATTATTTTATAACAAAAATAATTAAAATCTAATTCAGTAATAAACCATAAAATACTCATTTTAATGTGTTTTATCATAGATTTTAAATAAAATAATAAGATTAAGTGCAAAAATACGGACCCCATTTTAAATTAATTATTACTTTTTTAGTTATTCATAATTTTTATATATTCATTGTACATAATTTTACAATATAGGAAATAAATTATTTTAGTTTTTCTATTGTACAAATATTAGTATATTTACGTATCCGTATAGTACACATGTATCGTACTAGTTGATATATATTTGTCTTGAAAATTAGATAGAGTAATTTTTAATAAAATTTAAATTATATAATTTAATTTTAGAAAATTAGTTGATAAATTTGAACGACATAAAATATAAATTTATAGATTTAGTATAATATAAATTTATATGAAATAAAGATTAGTAAAATATATATATTTTTTTTATTTGGACAGTTTATACAAAAATAAATTTATACTAATTATTATAAATTAATAAAAATTAATAGTAGGAGAGATAAATAGTAAAAAATGATAAAAAGAAAATAATAAAAAATATATGGAGAAAGAAAGAAAAGGAAAATAATAAACAATTAAAAAAGTTAGTAGTGGAGAGAGAAGAAACTAATAAAATAATATGTTAGGTTGTTTGTAGTGGGATGATGTAATAAGTAATTTTATTTTTGATTTAATTTTAACACTAGGGAGTTAGGAGGAAGTAAATTAAGGGGTGAGGAGTTCAAAGGAAGAAATAAAAACATAAGGACTGAGGAGGAAGATGAAAAAGGAGTTAGAAATTTTAGGAGAAGTTGCCCGTAAATTAAACCGTGAATTAGTAAAAGAGTTTGAATAAAATTGAGTAGGCATTGTTGCCACGCTCCGTTTTCAGCGATTGGCATTCACGCACCACCCTCCGGCAGTTGACTGTTACCCGCGAATGAAGCGGAGCTGCCACCAAGTCCCTCGATCCCCCGCCATTACCGTTCGTTCCCCTCATTAGACTTACAAGTGCGGATCAATATCCACTCCACAAACAAAGCATAGAAAACGGGCCTTGTTCGGATCGAATGTTTGCTAAACGAGATCAACATCCATATTCGTCTATTCCATATTCGATCAGATCCTTGTTTTTACATTTTCCGAGGAAAGGATTGTTTGTTAATTAGGTAAGAATGTTGGAGATTATTCGGAGGGACCCGGGAACCCCAGCTGATTCTTATTACGAGGTTCGCCCAGAATGCACCGATGTTCCTGAAAGCAAGTTCAGAATTAAGGTTTGTTTACCATCCTCTTCTTTTTCATCTGCTGACAAGTAAGAAATGTTCTATCTTGTCAATGTCTAATCTTGAGTTTTTCGAATTGAGCTCCGAATTGCATTTCCCCAATGTTAGATTACGAATCGTCTGAGAAATAGCATTAGATTCTGTGAATGATATCTTAAAATCCTGTTCAATTTGCATTTACATGTTTGGAGTTTATCTCGTCATGCTAGGTTGTTTAGACATTTCTATTATACCACTTTTTGGATGTATAAATTCTGAAAACAAAGGCAATAATAGTTTCTGAAGGTTAAGAAGTGTGAGGTTAATAAAAATAACTTATCTCGAGTATTATTTCACTCAGCATAACTGGCTCTGGCTTGTAGTTGGATGTCTCTAGTAGCTAATTCAATTAAGCTCACTGTGATGCTGATTTATTTCCAGAGGGCTAACTCATTACACTGTGAGAGTTCTGTGTCTGGATTTTAATAGAAATCTTTCTCGTTTCTACGTAACCTAAAATTCAGGCTATGGTTCAACTCTATGTATTAAAAAGGCATCTTTTTCTATTAAACTAGGCTGGCAAAACTTTAAGTGTCCGAAAATGGATAGCTGCTTTCTCTCCGGAAGGTCATCTTGATATAAGCAAAACACTCGGCCGAATTCATCGTGGGGTAAGCTTCTCCATGAATTGTTTATAGCTCTGCTTCTTACATTGGAAATGTTACTTTGAGACTGTTCCTCTGTACACTTATTTGCTTTTTTCTTGGCAAAGTGCTGTTGTAGTCTGTAAATTGTTTTCTTTCTTCAACAAAAGATTCTTCTTTTTACCCTCGGAAACTGGGGTGAGGAAGTGTCAGTGTCAAATTTATCATGTCAGAATGAGTTTTTATTTTGAGCCTTCTTTGTTTTAACTGTTGTTCATCAGTCGTATACTATCTGTGTTTTACTACACATCCATTACGATGAAGAAAAATGAAAAGAAAAAAAGACAGTTACGATTTAATTCTGGTGCTTATTAAAATTTGAAAATAAAATAATAATAAAGAATGAGAGAGATCAATTAAGGAAATCTGTTTGTCACTGAACAGGGTATTCACTCAACAATTAGAGGTGAAGTTTGGGAATTTTTGTTGGGTTGTTATGATCCTATGAGCACTTATGAGGAACGAGAGCAAATACGTCAGAGTCGAAGGTACGTATTACTATCATCTTACTGCAATGACTATCTTATCCAGATTTGTCTTTGCATACTCTGTTATGACTTAAAGTTGCATGCTTTTGCTGTCCATCGTATTGAACAATGCGGGTGCTTTTGCTGTGATTTTTTTTTTTCTCGGTATTTCTTTCCATGTGCATGGTCTGTTAAGGTTCATGCTTTTGTTTCCCAACTTTTTGAATAATGTGTTGCTTTATACTACGGACTGCTTTAACTCATCTATCGGGTTGCTAAAGAAAGAGCAAAATAAGCATGCCCCCATCAATTGTCATCACTAACCATCCCCCAAAGCATCCCAAAAAGTGTATCTCTTTCCTGCTTTTTCTTTTGTTCTTGATATTGCTGGGTTCATTGAAGAACACTCGCCCATCGTGCTTTGAATCGTTTGAGAATCTAAAAAAAGAATCCTATGCATAGAAGAACTAACAATCGAATTTGAATCTTATCGTTTAAAATTGTCGACTATGTACAGACTTATACGGTCTACGAGACTTGACGAATAGGTTGACCTCACAATCTTTTGTTGTATATCTCGAATCCTCTCCATGCTCATCTTTGTGGGCGACGACTGCACGACTCCCCGTCTCAAGTCTCGCGCACGTGCGATGTCAGGAAAGAACAAAGGAGACTGAATTGTCTTCAATTTTCTTGCGTAGATGTCACGCCATCCCTCACGTATTTCTTAAACACATGAGAAAAGCTAAAAAATTTTGTGATTAATGACGTGTCTAAGTGAGAGAAGAGTTCAGAACTTGGTGTATTTATGGACTACAACACCAACCCAAAAATTTCCCGACATGTCCATGGCTTTAAAAGTACATACGTGAACTGTAAAATCATACACTCCCGTGGCCATAATAGTGGATCTAAGAACCTTGCAGTTTAAGCATGCAATTCTACACTACTATGTGCTACACTGTACGCAAATTTTTCATGTATGATCTCTTTCGATCATTGTACAGTAATCGAAATAACCATGGCTCTAATACTAATTGTTTGATTTAGTGATGAACGCTCTCTATTTGTGCCTTGAATCAATTGAGAATTTAAGAAAAGAATCCTACATGCAGCAGAATAACAATCGGATTCGAATCTTACCGTTTAAAATTGCAGACTCTGTATTGACTTACACGGTCTATGGATTGGACAAACAGGTTGCCGTCACGATCTTGTGTTGTATATCTTGACACCTCTCCAAACTCATCTTTGTGGCGACGACTGCTCGAATCTCCTGTCTCAAGTCTCACTCACGTTCGATCTCGGAAAGAACAAAGAAGACTGAATTGACTTCAATTTCTTATCCATATGTCACGCATCCCTCACGTTTTTCCCTCGTGTTTTTATATGAGAAAAGCTAAAAAGTTCGAGACTTGGTGTATTTATAGGCTACAACATAGACCAAGATGAGGTGTTAAATCAGACTCCCCATGTGAAGCCGATACTTCGACTTTGGTCCACCTACACACATCACACACGAATGATACTTTATTCCACTAAATAAGTATTATTAAACTTTCAAATTCAACCCCGAATTATAACTAATTCATTTTCAAATTTATCTATTCGATTTATCTCCCTATGCTTAAAAGTCTAACGTTAATTGGTTAACTTAACAATATAATTAGTCAACCTAATTTATCAAAAACTAGTAACATTAAAGCTTTTTGTTTTTTCATTATGCCGGTGATTCGTTTGGGATTTCGAGTGACAGTTTAGAGACTTTTTGAGAATTGAGATTTTTTAAGGGGAGTGTATTTAATTTGGATTTCTAAAGACTTTAGAAACTCTGGGCGTATTCAATTTAGATTTGTTAAGACTTTTAAAAGTCTTGGGGCATTCAATTGAGATTTTAAAAATTCTTACAAAATCCTTATGTATTAAACTTATTTGAAAATAAGATTTGTTAAAACTTTTTAAGATTTGGTGGGATTTCTAAACAAAAAACCTTATACGAAATCCTACTTCAAATCCCACCTCTAGACTAAGGATTTCACATAATTTCTCTAAAATCTGGAAATCTTAACAAATCTCAAATCTTAAAAGTCTCAAGATGTCACTTGAAATCCCAAATGAATACAAGATTTTTGAATTTTTAGGAATCTTATGAAATCGTAAGTCTGCAGTGGGATTTGGAGTGAGATTTCGTATATGTTTTGTGATTAAGAAATCTTAGCGAATCTTAAAAAATCTTAACAAATTGTAGTATCAAATAAGTTAAATACCTTAGGATTTTGTAAGACTTTTGAAAATCCTAAATGAATACTTTATGACTTTTAAAAGTCTTGAGAAGTCTAAATTAAATACACCAAGATTTCTGAAGTCTTAAAAAGTTTTTAAAAGTCTTCAGAAATCCCAATTGAATACACCCCCACCCCCAGTAATCCATCTGCAGAGTTTAGCATAACGAACTTTTGAGCTCATTTTGAGGACGTCATCAACGTGGCGCACCAGAACACGATGACCGTAAATAATTTTAACGACACATCAGATAATCGAAATTATTTACCAAAAGACTGAAGCTATCGATTATTATAAATCTAACTATTTGGTAAAATCCGAGAATATAACAAGGGGATCTCTGATATGTGCTGCAAAATCCGTGTCTACCCAATTAAATTGTGGTTACAACTTTGGGAACCAATATCATAATTAGTTTAATTTTATACGACAGTCTTGCATTTAGCAAGCGGCACCTCTCTTTCTTTCTTGTTAATTTTCTTTAATTTAATAGAGTTATTTGAAGTGATATTCAACCTCTTTTGCTTGCATCCGGGAGATGCATGTGCCCAGAGGCAGAGAACAATCAACAATAAAAGGGCATCGTGGAAATACATTTTACTTCCCAATGAATTTTATTCCTCAAGATTGATTAAGATTAATCTTGTTCTCAATCGCCACGTTTAGATGAACTTATTATAAAACTTAAATATGCTGTTTGAGTTACTTGGTGAAATGGATATCGATAATCAACTGTCACCTTTTCCATTATTAGGAGTTTCTAAAACTCTGAAAGTGATCTATCTAGCTCACTAGCTCTTATGCAGTGTTCTTTATGTTTGACAGATACAAAAGGAAAAGACAATGAGTGTTGTTCACAAATCCAAACACTTGCTGAATAAGAATAAATAATAATTATCTAATTTAGTAACTTCCAACCTGACCATTGTGTTGTTTCCCATGTTTATCCTTTCAGAATCCAATATGATAGCATGAAGAGAGTGTGTAAACAAATGTTTCCATTGATTGGAAGTGGAAGATTTGTCACAGCACCGATAATCACGGAAAATGGCGAACCTACTCAAGATCCTATTGTACTTGGGCAAATCAATCTTCGAACAGAAACTGGTAATAATGGAATTCCAGTCAGCTTCCTTATTATAATGCAATGCAAGGTATAACTCAATTTAGTTACAACTGCATGCTCATTACTGATTATAATGAATCAATTTTTATATTGAAATAGCACCCACTCAGCAACCTCCGTGCGATGGTCCTATGGACAAGAGAGAGATTAACTGGAAACTCACATTACATCAAATAGGTTGGTAAATACTGATTATTAATGAATCGATTTTCTGTGTTATTTCTGCGTTGTGAGTTCGTATTTTCTCATCAAATTTATTTTGTGACAATTTTGCCAGGTCTTGACGTGGTCCGTACTGACCGAACGCTAAAGTTTTATGACAAACAAGAAAATTTGTCAAAACTCTGGGATATCCTATCTGTCTACTCGTGGTTTGATTCAGATGTCGGGTATGGTCAAGGTAGGTTTAAAAATGTAACTTTCTTGTTAGGTTTGCTTTTACTTATTCTCTCTATTTAAGTTGCCCTCGCCCTCCGTTTTTAATTATATGTTATTTACAGAACTTTTATCAATGTTTAGTCTAATTTCACAGAAATTCATCTATCCTTCAAAACTATTATACCCCTTTTCTTTTTCTTTCTATTTCTACAACTTACACCCCCTAGACAATGAATGTAAGTGAAAATTTTCTTTTATACTTATTATATTTATTATTTTGAAATTAGACCAAGGCTCCGAAATAGCCTATGAGCTATAGTTTAACTGCTCATTTCTTAGCATGTGCACAACTTGTACTGGAAAATTGCTCTTCTCTTGAAATAAATTGTCATAGAAATCTCTTGCAATTGCCCTTCCATAGAGTAGAAAAATGTACATTGTAAGTATTGCTGCAAACCAAGTTTTTGCTAAAATCTTTCCAACCATTTTTCTGTTATACGAATAATCATAGAGTGCTTTTGGATTATTCCAAATACACAGCTGATAGCAATGTTATCTCTGTATAAGTGGGAGCTAAATGTTAGAGTTATATCTGGTAATTTCAATAAGGTCTTTTTCTAAAGTTTTGTCTCATAAACAGGTATGAGTGATCTTTGCTCTCCAATGATTATTCTTCTTGAAGATGAAGCAGATTCATTTTGGTGCTTTGAACGTCTAATGCGGAGATTGGTACCATAACTAACATTTCCTTTTTTTCTTGAGAAAGTTCTTTTTTCATAGTTTATGCATGCTTGGATGTTCACATTCATACTATTTGAATTCTGTGAGCAAAGAAACCTCTTGCAATTTGTGAGGAACGTCGATAGCACAACGGGTCTAAAGTTAGTATTGGAAATTTACGGTTTAAAATTTTGTTGGCGACGCACGTCTCGAATCTCCCTAACCTCATGTGTGAACAAATCTATACTTATATTAAAGGGGGTACTATTTACCAAATTAAGTAGCCAGAAAAGTCAACAGCATTTATTACATTACTATTTCCGTATTATACTATATAAAATGATATTCTATTTACTACATTTACTATCCAGAAAAGTCAACTGCATTAAATGTCATTACTATTTTTGTATTATAATATTTTATTTATTTAATTGATTTATTTATTTGTTTTATTTTAAAAAGGTAAGTATGATAAAAAGATTTTAATAATAAAAAAATCAAATACCAAATAAAAATGTACACTTTAACTTATTTGATTATATTTGGTATTTGATTATACCAAATATATTCCTATTTAGTATATACATTAAATACGTACTAAAGTATTTATTTGTTTTATTTGTCAAAAGTTAAGTATAGATTTGTTTATATTATCAAATCATAAAAAAAATATTAAATCCATATTGTAAAAAAAAAAAAAAATTCATATAATTTTATAACAATTCTACTACACTATTTAACAATATTTCTTTTTTATATAATAAAATAATAATTAAATGTTATATGGTGAACAACAATAAGTAAAACTGTTACTTTCTCTTATATCAAGGGATAAATTTATATGCTAAAATTAAATTTTTATTAGTATAAATGTTTTAGTGAGATAAATATTAATTATTTTACAAGCTAGCCCTAACATGCTCATATTTAATGTTTTAAAAGATGTAGAAAAAAAACTTATAATAACTCTAATATTTTTTAGACTTAAACGTTGATTAAAAGAGGTAAAAATTCTTAATTTTTTAGACTTAAACGTTGATTAACACCATAGATTGAGAGTTTATATTTAGTAAAATTCCTAATTGTAATAAAAAAATTAATTTTTGCTATATTCTAGAATATCTTTAAATTCATTATAAAAAAAAAAGAAAAAAAAAACTACAATGAAAAAAGCAAGTCAACTATATATCGATTTGTTGTACTCATCAAATCACATTCACAATTTGGCTACAAGGAAAGGAAACTCATTGATTAAAATATTATTTTATCAGTAGTCTTAATGTACAAGAGACTTTAAGACTCCAATTGAATATTATAAAACTTTTATTGAACATTGTACAGTTTCTTGCGTATTATAAACTTTTATTGAATATTGCATCTTATAATATAATATTCTCCAAATAAATATATCTCGTGCTTCGCACGGGTCACGTACTATATATATCCCGTACATTTTTCTTTATTTATATATA
This sequence comes from Striga asiatica, assembly GCA_008636005.1. Lineage (NCBI taxonomy): Eukaryota > Viridiplantae > Streptophyta > Magnoliopsida > Lamiales > Orobanchaceae > Striga > Striga asiatica. The sequence goes on from BKCP01010470.1 coordinate 13,171, forward strand.
TAATTATAAGCCTGGATAAATAGCCTTAAAATTGTGCACCCGTGCATCGCACGGGCTCCGTACTAGTCTTGGGAAAGAAGGAAGAATACTGAAATACTGTCTTTCTCTCTCTTTTTTAGATGGTCACATTTTTATCTCTTTCTTCCTCTTGAAGTGGCTGAAAATTTTAGGAAAAAACTTGTGTTTAGTCTCTTGGGACTTAGTGTTTTTTAGGCTACAGCAGGGACCCAAATGAGATTTTAAATATGGACTCCCCCTAGGATAAGGTAACTTAGGTTCTAGTCACCTACTCCTAATTCATATGAATAATATTCCATTTCACTAAAGGAATATTATTGAACTTCCAATTTAACTTCAAATTGCATATAATTTGGCTCCAGATTTATTCACTCGATATATCTCCCTATGGTTAAACTATAATATCTGTTATTTAATTTAACTACTGACAATTTAATTTATTAACTATCTTCTTATTTCTTAAATTAGTACCACTGAACCTTGCCGAAACTTAATCCAGTGGGACGTCATCAACCCGACGCAGCAGGTCATAGTGACTGTAAATAATTTTAATGACACATCCTATTTTTAATATTATTATCCAATCACCCAGTCTCTTGATGCAATAAATGAATCTCAACTTTTTGTAAATCAAAGTAATGTTATTAAATACATAAGCCCTTTTGTTATCTTTTGACTTAAGAGTACAAGAAATAACTTAGGTCTAAATTATTTATTTGGTTAGTCTCTGTGGTTCGTTCAATACATTCTAAATGTAATAGTGTAATCCATTAGTCAAGACCAACTAATTCAAAATTACATTACAACCTTTCACAATAGTTTGTTCAATTCTAACTTGGTTGCGAACCGAAACTCATTTTTTACGAGAAACCGATAATATAATTTTTAGTTCAACATGATGAACTATGTTCTCTACAACTAGTACATGGCCCTTGCGATGCACGGGAATAATATTACGATTATGTTATAAATTAAATATATAAATAACATTAGTCATGATTTACCCATTGTTTGTACCGGACCGAACAGTCTGACCGGATGGACCGAAAACCGATTTATCGATCAGTGCGGTTCACTTGAATAAAATGTTTGCTAGAATACCGATCAACATCGTCCTAGCGGATCTGGTAGTATCGGTACGATTTTTTAAGTAAATCTGTTACATTTAAAACTATTTTTAATATAAATAAAAATAATATTTCAATAAATGAAGATTTATAATTATTTATCGTTTAGTTTAAACAATGAAAAAATTTAAGTTGTTCATATATTTATTTAATATTTTTAATGAATTTATTATAAAAAGTACTATATATATATATTTGAAAATATTAATAAATTAAATTCTGATGCAACCAATAAATCATTGAATAAATAACTGTATCTGTTTGAAAACGGTCCTCTTCTAAGAACTTTAAATTTACAGTACATTAATAAAGTTACAATGCAATATCATTTTGTTCACATGAATATTAATAAAATAATATATAAATGTTCACAAATCATTGAACATGTTGTCATAAAAGTAACTTAATATGATTATTTGGAGTATGAACGACATTACATTTATTGTAATATAGTGTTTTTAATATGAAGAATTATATTTAATTCAATAATAGATTTGGCGTGGTCAAACTGACTCGTAATTTGGTCACCCGAGATCAATCCCAGTTGTGTCATATTTTTGGACTATTTTAAATATCAACTAATAGTTAGCATTAACCTAATTCATTCACCCGATTGATTAAATAAAATTTTCTCATTTCCTTAAATATATGTAACTCTATGAAAAAAAATATTTTATGATTCATGTAGTATATAATTATAACAAATGACAATATATTAAAAATATAAATTGTATATCAGAGGATAAGTTAATTATTTCTTACTTTATGCATATTGATAAAAAAAAATAAACATATTAGTTTTATAATTTTAAATTAATCGATTGGTTTTGTAATTGTCTATAGCTCGATACCAACATGAGTTACTACATAGCATTGATATGTTGCATATAAATTATTATGTTTTTAAACGTAGTAAATTTTTTCGTTTATATAATATAAATATATATTAAGTACTTATTATAAAAAATACTATATAAATAAATTAATTGTAATAAATTAGCATTTACCATATATAATTTAATTTCTACCATTGATTTATTTTTTTAATGAGAAACGATAAATACACAGTTTTTAAACATCATGATGATTTTATATTTAATTAAAGTACTACAAATATTCGTTTGGGATATTAACGTAAATGACTAATTTCATAGTTTGAGATTTATTGTGGAAAATGTAATATCAAAAATTTGTTGTCGTCCATTTTTAAATATATTTAAGTTTTTAAACATATTTATTGATATGTAATTGTTTCAAAAAATATGACACATAAGTTCTTCAAAAATAGTGGACAATATTTTGGCCTACAATTTTGAAAATTAAAGTGCATGATAAAAATCCAAAACAGTAGGACAATATTTAAGCATGCAATTTTGAAAACTTAATTTCATGCAAAAGGACAAATTAATTTTAAAATTTATTCAAAAAAATTCCTTTATAAGTACGTCAAACTATTTAAACAAAAAGTCAACTTTCCACTTTTGAATTATCCATCAACCTCTTTCAATATATATTGATATTGATGTAAAGTACTATAACAATTTGCATAATATTGAACATAAATTAAACACAACGTGAATAATTTTGACTAAACTCGATTTTCATTCAAAAACCAAAAATACGTTTGTAAATAATGTCAAGCTTTTAGAATACAAACCAGCACTCTTTGTGTTATAAATAACTCAGAAAATTTACCTTTTCAATAGTTCTCCCTCTATGTATGTATTTATACATTTTTGTATTGCTTTTTTTTTAAAAAAAAAAAATAAAAGATCTGCTCAGCAATTAATCTGGTGAAATTTAAAAAAGTTTTGTTTCTTCTGCTCCATTATGCAAATCAAACTTGCAGTTAACGGAATTTTGTTTGGTAATTTAAAAAAATACATAAATAGAATTGTTTACCATTTTTCAGCTTATGATATTGTTTTCTGTTTGTTTGTTGCAATTCCTCTAAAGCGAGGAAATTTCAGGTGCACTGACGTTTCTGTAGGAGTGGAGTGACAAGTTGTTAATCTTGCTTCAGTAGCACAAGTTGTTGATCCCAAACTTCATAAGCATTTAGGTAGTGTCCTCTCTACATTTTAGTGCGGCCTTCCAATTGAATGTGTGTCCTTCCAATTGAATGTGTGTGCATCAATATATTTTATTTGTCAAAAGATATTGAAACCATGGATTCTGATTGTCTCTACCTTTCATGAAATGATAATAATCATCTCTCTCTCTCTCTCTCTCACGCATGAGCGAGCAATTCCAAAAAAAAAAAAAATCAAAATTTATATCATAAACAAAACGTGAAAAGGTGAAAGCGTTGTGTCAGTCTCAAGAACTTCACATAAAGTTGTGATTCCCTGAAATGAATAATCTGGTCTGTGTCGAGCGAGTTGTTTGGGGAGGTTATAAACTATCTCTATTTTGTGTTGAACAGAAACCATTGGTGGGGGAGATTATCTATTTGCATTCCGAATGCTTATGGTTTTGTTCCGCCGAGAATTCTCTTTTGGTGATTCGTTGTACCTTTGGGAGGTAGTTTTCTAATTTTTGCATCCAACAATTATGTATCCGAAAATATAAAGTTAAATAAGCTAATCTAGCATTCTTAACATATCCTGGAGTGTTTGTAATAGATGATGTGGGCCTTGGAGTATGATCCTGATTTATTTACCACGTATGAGGACAGTGATTCCAGTTGTGAAAAGTCAGAGAAATCTAAAGAGAGGGCCAAATCAAGAAGGCAATGCGGAAAATTCGAAAGAGAAAACATGAGAAATGGTGATATTGCACCTCTCCCTATTTCAGTTTTTCTTGTAGCCACTGTCCTAAAGGAAAAGAGTGCCAAGTTGCTCACAGAAGCCCGCGGCCTAGATGATGTGGTCAAGGTTATTTTACTCTACTTTTTGTTTCTTCTCAACTATATATCTCATATGATCTTGTTAAAAAAATTAGTTTAAAGATACATATCTTTTTTTTTGTGTAGTGTACTATACTTCCGAATTACTTTCTCATTATGAAATTTTACCCTTTAAAGGGACATAAGTATCCGTAGCCTTGTGAACAGGCTGCCTCGGACCTTACGATTAGACAATCATTGACATTTGTGTATGCATACTTTAAAAAACAACCTACGCAAAAGTAACACATTTTATAGCAATATTGTGTTTATTTGTCGAGAAAATATGACGGGTCGAACTCCCTAACAGTTATACCTCTTCATAAATGAATTTGTGCTTTGAGAAAGTCATAATTCTGGAATTATAGGTAAATAAGTAATGAGCTAGTTTATGATTGTATACACTATTTGCTCAAGTGTTGTCCTCATATTTGAATTTTCAGATTCTGAACGACATTAGTGGTAACCTTGATGCCAAAAAGGCACGCTCTGGTGCCATGAAACTTCACAAGAAGTATCTGAAAAAGGTATTATTCAACCTATCTGTTTAATTATATTGATCCAGATACTTGTCCTAAAATATTACCTCTTCAAATATGTTTCTTTTTCACAAACCAATGGGTGAAGTTTGTAACAACGGTATGATCCTCACAAAGGCATGTGTAATGTTTAATGTTTAAAGAAACTGATTTTTCTTTCTTTCTGTCTTGATTGTTTGTGAGCTAGATTCGATTGATTACCCTCATAAAATGGGTTTGTTTTCTATTTACGCAATCATTTTTCTGCCTCTCACCAGATTTTCGGGAAATATCATATTGTAGGCAAAAGCTGCAGGACATAACGCAAAAGTGTAGCTGGTTTGTGGCTTTACCAGGGAACAACCACAACAACGGGCACCAATTTTTATTTTTATTATTTTATTTTAATTTCTTTTATTTTTTTTTAATTTTTTTTTGTGCAAGTCCAACATCTGGGGAAATTGTGTCCAGAGTATATATGCTGAGGAGAAAACAAGAGTCGCACACCATTGTTGTAAGAGAAAATTTGTTGTATGTGAAAGTCATTCTTCAGAATTTTGTATAGTAGTCAAACGCACAATGCCAATGTGTTCCATCATATAATTAAGGGAGCGGCTACAGTACCGTTGGTACCGTGCCGTTACTTTAATATGAGTCATTGGATGGTGATAGTTATTACTAGCCATTAGATTTTATGAAGACGCACGTTCGCAACATGTACACTATTGTAGACAATAGTTTTACTAATTTAGTTAATAATAAATATATTTGAGTTAGTGGACTTACAAACTGGTAAGTATCTAATTTTTTTAATAAGTTAAGAGAAGAACGCATAGAATTCTGTGCATTTCATGATCATTATATATTCTTTTCATAAATTAATTCCTAATTCCTTAGCATCAACAAATAGATTATAAATAAATTTAGAATGTTGAATTTATGCATAGAAAATTTTTATTTTGTCATATTGATGCGAGTTTTTATCTATAAATAATTAATAAAAAAAGAAAAACAATTTTTTTTTTTTAATATCGAATCACAAAAACATACAAAAATATAAATGAGAAGCTTCAAAATTTGTCTTTGTTATCTATCTATATCTATAAAAAAGTTAGAATGTATATGAAATATAACTAAAATCCTGCCTAAACTTTTTAAAATATAAATAATAATAAGAAAATAAACACAATTTCTAGTGCCGGATCACAAAAACATACAAAAATATAAATGGGAAGCTTCAAAGTCTGTGTCTCTGTTATCTATCTATATTTATAAAATGGTTTGTATTTACTGAAATCACTGTTATAAATAGTTCGCTATACCTCACTATATTGTTTTTTTGTATTTTTTTTTCTTTCAAAAAACGCGCTGTAACTTTATATATTTAGCGTTTTCTCTAAGAAGCTTATGCGAAATGTGAAATAGCATGCTTTTTTGCACTAAATTCCGCTATATTTCTGCAATGACATTTAAACAATAAAATATTCAAAAGACTTGTATTTTTTAGGGGTTAGAGTTATATTATTAAATGACTAAAAACTAAAAATTTTGGTGATGATTTCAAATAAAAAGTTTGAAAATGCAAATTTCTAAGTTGAATAGTGCAATATATATCGGTCTAGGTCTGTTATATCTGAAACGTAGGTATTTGTCACGGAGTGCGCTAATTGTAGTACGAACTAAAACAAAAATTATAAAATGCGGAAGCAATAAATCGAAGATTTAAAAACTCTTCAGGGAAGCGTCCCACTTCCCCTCAGAGCTCTTTCATTGATAAACCGTTTGTGCACACTTGTATAGTTTGGACTTACACGACTCGAACTCCCTTCTAGCCTAGCCACAACTACACACGATTCTATCAACTACTTCTCTGACCACGTCCCGTGGATTTTACCTCTCAAATCCCTCGAGCTAAAGACAATACTTAATCCCTAAGCACTGATCACACAAGTGTTTGAATGAAAAACAAAGAAAAGAAAACAAAACAGACTTCAGTTCTTCGATGACGTAAGAACACCGAAAACTGACCAACGAAAATAAAACACAAAGGCTTGAAGCTCGAATATAGAATGGAAGATAATAATTTCAGCAACCTTCATTCGATCTTCAAGTAGGGTATATATACAACTCCTTAGGCTTGGAGTCTTCTCCAAGTTCTTTCCTTCTTTCACGATCTCCTTTGATCTTCTTCCCAAAAATAGTGTAGTAACATGGAAAGTAAATCTCCCTTGATTGTATGTGATTTGGAGATCTTCAGAATTGAGTTGTCAATGGAAATCTTCGTGGTTCCAGACTCGTGTAAGAACACAACTTTCCTAAAATAGCCGATCTTCCAAATCTTCAAAGATCTTGTGGTGAATTTTTCCAAATCCTCCTTAGATCTTCTAGATAACGTCCAGAATTCCTTATGCACAAATTGCTCATCCTTTCATAGTCCTTGCCACCTATTCCTTGTCCTACAAGAAAGAGAAAACTAATTATGGCATAGAATCAAGCTCATTAATGCATGTGGCATATATGGTAAGTACATATATAGGATATATATTATGTAATCCTTCTCCTAAAGGTTTAGGATTCCATAATACATATTATAATAAATATATAACATATATTATAAATAATAAACAATAGGAACTTAATTAATTAACAAGTAAATAAATAGAAAACTTCCCTTTAATTTATTTTGCTTGCTTAACAGAAAATCTTCTAGAAAACACTTAGGTTTTTCGGATGATGCCAAATCAATATTCTTACAATATCATTATATTGTTGGGTACTAGACATTTAAATTTAAGAATAAAAAGTTCAGATCTAGGGGTTAGAATTAAATTGTAATCAAATTAAAAAAATTAGTTACAATGTATATGCTTAAAATTAAATTATGGCTTATCTTATTATATTTTCGTTGTTTGTTTTTTATTTTTACTATATTCGTTTTGTTATTTGAATATTTATATTATGATATTTATATTAAACATTTGTAAGAAATAATTCTTAGATGTTATTTTAAGCTTATTCAAATATTATGATAATTTTTTGAATCAACCATCCAAGTTTTATTATATGCAAGTATATATATAATATTTCTATAACAATAACTTTTTATACTCAAATAGCTTGCGTAACACGCAACGCTATTTACGCTACACAATATCAAGACCAAAACGCGAAGAATTACGCTATACGCGTTTTAAAATATTTCCTGAAATATAAACTAAAATCATGTCTAATTTTTTTCAAATAACTAAACTTGGTAATTATTACTATTTTTTTTTTTTTTAAATTTTTTTTGAAAATTTTCAAAAAAATCCTGCCTCTTGAAATTAATTAATCAATTTATGGTATAAAATCGGAAAAATTAATATATTCGGTGTTGGTATAAAGTGGGCAATTTTATTTGAGTTATCATATGGCCATTTTCATTTTTGGTAGGAAATGTACCATTAATAAATATCCAAATTTATGGTATAATGTGAGCGATTTTATTTCTTTTATGAAATGACCGAATTTAAATGGTATTGATAGAAGCGTATTTGGAATCTTTTGAAATAAGTGGTATGATTATTGTTTGGTAAGAGTATGAAAGTTGAATTTTAGGTTGATTTGTTATAAATCAAGGTGATATGATTCTCAATTTAGCATATTCCCACAATAACTTACCATAAGATATTGATAATAATTTGAAAATTGGTATGTATTATTTTGGAAATCAAAAAGATCTTTGAACAAATATTGGTTAATAAAATTTAAACTTTGCAATTTAATTACAGAGAATTAGATGATAAGTTTGAACAATAAGGTAACCGACAACAAATCTAAAAAATTGTGAAATAGTATATATATATATATAAGGGGATTTATTGCGTAGTCAAAATTTAGGTTCCAAATATAAAAGTCAAATAAGTAATTATTCATAACTTATAGGTCAATATTAACTTGGACGTAAACGTAATAGTCAAGTATTTATAATCTAATAAATTACTAAACTACTTAATTTTTTTTGATTTGGATAGTTTATAAAAAAATTCATTTCAAGTATTATTCACTATATTTTTAAATATACGATACATTTTTACCAAAATAATTATTAAACTGATTATTTCGTTCTTAGTTTGGTTTAGGAAAAAATCGTTAAAAACTAACTGCACTGCGAGTGCACATTAATGTTAATAAATGTCCGAATTTATAGGATAATGTGAGCGATTTTACTATGAAATGACCGAATTTAATTAATGGTATAGATAGAAGTGTATTTGGAATTTTTGAAAACAAAATAAGTGGTAAGATTATTATTTGATAAGAGTATGAAAGTAGAATTTTAGGTTGATTTGTTATAAAATCAAGGTGATATGATTCTCAAATTTTATCATATTGCCACAATAACTTACCATAAGATATTGATGATAATTTGAAAAATTGCTATCTATTCTTCTTGAAAATCTAAAAGATCTTCAAACAAATATTGGTTAATAAAATTTAAAGTTTGTAATTTAACTATAGAAAATTAATTGATGAATTTGAACAATAAGGTAGCCAATCACAAATCTGAAATTGCGAAGTAAGATTTATATATATAAGGGGAAATATATATATATGTATATATATGAAATATATAAGGAGATTTATTGCAATTCACTAAAATATAAAATTTCTTTAGTTCACTAAAATATATCATTATTAAAATTCGAAACTAGTAAAAGCACTAAAACATATTATTGTTGAAAGTTAATCATCCTTAAGTTTGCTCAACTCACTAACTTATTGAATAATAAAAATTAATAAGATATGGGCAATTATTTCTAGAAAACAACTTTTCACAAATAAATTGTACTAAAAGTACTCTTTTTTATTTATATTATATCATAAATAAAAAATACTTTATTTTTTATTTTAATTAATTCATTCACTATTTATATAAATTATTTGATATTAGCATTGTTTAATTTATTACAATACATGATGATTGATATCATGAATAAACGAACATCAACAATTTCACAGGGAAGTATAAGGTGTGTGAAAGTCCATAATAAATCATTGAGGTGGCTGAAGTCTATTGGCTTACAATCAATGGTATGGTTCCGTGAAAATGAGGAATGGGACTTAAGACTTTTCCTTTAATTAATCTCTTGAAACATGTAAATGCCACTTGTACGTGGTGGCCCTCATGTTAGCACGCATCATGGCCCCCTATCAACATAGAGATGGTTTATTGGTGTGTATCTTATGTATCATAGATGCTCCTTCAAAGTTTGAGATATCAAAAGAGAACTAATATTACTTTTTGCACGAGTCACGCAAAGCAGTGTGTCACTTTTTTTCTTTTTTTAACCTTGACTAATTTGACCTAGCAATTAGAATAGTAATATGGGATACTATACCTAAAAATGTTAACCGATCCAGTAAGTTGGTCGAATAAACGAATCAACCGCCCTGGTCGAACAGAGCACGAGTAGAGAGGCCGAGATTGAACATTACAAGAACAAGAGCCTCTGGAGTGGAAAGATTGTAATATCCCATTCAGTAATTAATAAAAGTAATTATTCTAAGTATGAACTAATTACTTTTATTAATAATGCTTGTTCCTAGTTCCGAGCCAGTTATTAAGTTATCCAAGTTTTAAGAGCTCAGTTTTCTAAGTTATTCAGCTATAAGTTCGACTTTAAGTCGAAAGTATTCTCGGTTAATTTTATTCAGTAATCGAGCCAGTTTACTAATTAATTCCGGTCCGTTTATTTTTAGAAATGGACTTTATAAGTCTGGAATCAATTATTCCAAGTTAAAGAATTAATCGAAATCAAGAATATTTCGAGATAATTAATTTATTTAGACATTTTGTCTATTTAAATTAAATTCGGAGATATTAGAATATTTTTAATGAAACTTGCTAATTTTTAACCGTTTCGGTAACTTCGAGATTATTTTCTCACCTTATTAGTATTTTTACGAGACCAATTTGAAGTTTTAAATTCTTCAGCCATTAAGTTCTATTTAGTTTCAAAAATTTAATTTTATAGAAATATTGGTTTCAAATTTTATCAGACGTCAAGATTATGTATTTGAACCGAGAGCAAATAAATTTTTTTGTACAATTGGTGAGTTGGAATAGATGTATTATTTTGATTACATTTCAATTGATGAAGATAGTATACCTAAATACCAGCTATTTTGCAAGCTATCAAGATTGCTACCATTATTTTCTGATTATTTTTAAGAGTGAGTTGTAAAGTGTATAACAAGTTTCGTGACACCTCAATTCTCCTTACCTTTAGTTATATTATTTTATTTGTTAGTTGACTATTCTTTTAAACAAATTTTACACGGCTCTCACTCTTTCTTTTCAACTTAAGCATTATTTCATTATCTATTAATATATAAAGAGGGAATGATAGTTGTTTGAAAAAATAAAGTAGAAAATCAGCAAAAAGAAAGATTTCAATTCTCGCCTAAAATTTCAGAATTACTATGTAAATTTTGACAAAAATTGAAATATCCCGCCTCTACCAAATCTGTTTGAATTTTTAAAAAATTTAAAAATAAGATCTTCCTAAAAATTGGGAACTAAATTTTAGGAAAGATTGACTACGAAACTTTCTCACAACATTTAACCCTCTCTCCTTCCTCTCCTTTTTCCCTCAAACCCCAATTTTCCACATCCTCCTTCTCTCTCCTCGCCTTCTTCTCTCTCACCTTTCTTTGTTGGATTGTCATCTCCACCCCGCTTTCTAAATAATCGACTTCAGGGTTGGGTTAATGAGCGAGGGCTTAAAAGCGCCTGGTTCTATTCCCCTTTGGTCGAGTCATTACATCGATCCTCTCCCTATAACTAATACCAGGCGCTGACATGAGCTCCCAAATCATTTAATTGAATCGGGGAAATTCAATCGATCCCTAACAAGCGAGGTAATTTAATCAATCCTCCGATCTGTTTCTAGATCTGCAGCTGGTTCTCCGTCTTTAAGCTCCCAGGCGACGTCCTCCTCGACCTCTTCCGAGGACGTATACAAAAAGCAGGCGGCGGCGGCGGTCTGGCCACGCCTATCACCGTCCTCCCCTCAAGCAGGGCGGCCTGGCTCCGCCGACGAATGGTCCGAGATCTCCGCCGACGTGTACCATGAGCTCAAGCGACGTGTACCTCGAGTTCAAGCAGGTGTTCGAGATGATCGACACGGATGGCAACGGGAATATCCGTAAGACGGAGCTGCTGCGCGGGTTGGTGCAGAGCCGCCGACGGCGTGTCCCCGTGGAATTTGGGGATCTGCCTGCACTTCAAGATGCTGTTATAGTTGTTGGTTATCCTATCGGGGGTGATATAATCTCTGTAACAAGTGGGGTGGTGTCGCCGATAGAAATTCTTTCCTATGTTCATGGATCAACCGAACTTCTAGGATTGCAGGTAGCCTGCAATTCAGCTTTTTTTCTTTCTTTTTTTTTTTTTTTTATATATCATTGGTCTCTAGACAAATTTATGCTAATATCTTGTGGCAAAACAATGTTTCATATGAAGATAGATGCTGCTATAAACTCTGGCAATTCTGGAGGACCTGCTTTTAATGACAAGGGAAACTGTGTCGGTACTGCATTCCAATCACTCAAGCATGAAGATGCAGAGAATATTGGCTATGTTATTCCAACACCTGTCATCATGCACTTTATCCAAGATTATGAAAAGAATGGAACATATACAGCTATTACTAAACTGTTCAGATTATGAATTAGCTTGACATATTAAAGTTTTGACTAATAATGCAAAGATTAAAATGGATTGTATTTTGAATTCAATTTTAATCACCCTTTTTTAAAAGATCTTCTATCATTTCAATAATTATCCATCCAATCCTTTGTCCCCCACGAATTATTTTGTGTTGCCCTTTAGGATTTCCTATTCTCGGAGTTGAGTGGCAGAAGATGGAAAATCCGGACATGCGGTTATCCATGGGGATGAAGCCTGACCAGAAAGGTGTGCTGTAACGCCCCACTTTATTTTAAAGGATTTATCGAATTTATTTAATAAAAATCACAATAAATTTTTCGCAAACTTTAATTTAATTAAA
>BKCP01010492.1:0-24807 GCA_008636005.1 Striga asiatica
CAAATACTACTCATTTTCAATTCTATCAATTGACTTTTATATCCCAAATTGAATTATCAATGCCCCCAAAATACTTTTTTCTTTTTAATTGTTCAATTGTGTGTTATCACAAAAAAGTGAGTAATTGCTCAATATCTAATTTATAAAATTAATTTTAATAATAACATGATATTTATTTTTATAAAATTACTTTTATATTTCTTTCCCATATCATAATAAATTATTTTTAATATTGATATCATGTGCATTGCACGGGTACGTACTAGTTAAAATATAGTAGTCTCACCACCCAAAAAATAGGGCATGTTTCTTATATCTATATATATTGAAAAAGAGAGGTCAATAAATCAAATGAGGAAAGTTTAAAAAAAATCTTAGTCAACCAAGTTGACTTACTGAATATGACAATCTTTTAAAGCCGTGCAATTTAAAATTTTAATTCCTTATATTACGGCCGAAAATCTGTTCACATAGTCTCCCCAAAAATCCGCACTCCATATCTCTCCCAAAACACAAGAGATTTACAATCCAAATCTGTTTATATGTCTCTCAAAAAATCCGCACTCCATATCTCTCCCAAAACACAAGAGATTTGCCATTCAAATCTGTTTATACGTCTCTCAAAAAATCCGTGTTGATAAACGGATTTAATCAACGTTTTCAATGTAAAATTAACACAAAAGATTGCAGAAAATGAGAATTTTATTGAATATTTTGAAGTCGGTTTTAGTACAGGGAAGTCGGTTTTTCAATGAATTTCAAGTCGGTTTACAATGAGATAGCCGAGCTGAATATATGAGTATGTATGATCGTTTTTCGAACCCTGCTCTCGTTTTCGGAACTGCTATTTATAGGTATGTCTGGCACACATCCCTAGACAAATCATTCCCGTTTTAATGAAGATTTGACATCTTAGGGGCGGCGATGACGTAGAAGGACTTTTTAGGCAATGATTAGCATGGGCGCGCCTCTATTTGTGCGACGAGTGTCACATCTGTCGGATCGAAGTCGGTTTGTCTTGCGATGTCGGTATTTTGATTGATCTTCAATATTCTACGACTTCTTAATAAATAATTCTTTGACCGAGTTGGCTTTTTTCAAGGTCCGGACGACTTGTGGTGATGACTTCCGAAAATTCTTCGGTATCATTTAAGGATACCGAGGTGAGATTACCGAGATGCAATGTGTACTGCTTGAGGTCGTCCAGAATTCAGTTTTATGAATTAAACTTCGCGATTTCTTTAATTCTGCCATAATACCAAGATATTCTATCTTGATATCAACATAGAGGCCCCTGGCATTAAGAAGTATGCAAATTATGCATACTTTTTGATGACACTTTCCATCCAATTGCCTTTTATTCCCGAGCTGATCTAAAGGTCTCTTTCGCGAATTTATGCCGAGTTACTTTCCTTAGACAAGAATCACATAGCTTGGTTCCTTTACCAAAGTCGTTTTGTACTGTGAGAAGTTTATTATGCGGTTTACGAGTGGTCACGAACGTGGTGTGTCCACTACTCTTCCCAATAGGCACGTACCGAAATTTCCGGACATTAACGTTGGCGGTTTTTGGGACACGCGTACGTACGAGATTGTATCTGAGCGTTATGTCACAGTAAAGGGGCACTTCTCTGAATCGACGCGTCATTTAACCACGCGCCTCTCCATCTCCAACGGTTAGAAAACTGCGAGTGTATATATACAGATAAATTCACGGTTTCTATTCACTAAACCTTCATTTAAGCAACTGCTCTCTCAACCTATCTTTTGCATATTTCGCCTTTTCCCTTTCACCTTCTTCATCGTATTTCAGCAAATCCCGAAACCTTCAAGAGTTTACATCATTTTTCGGTAAGCCCTAATTTCTTCTTTTCACTTCGTAATTTCTTTGTATCATTTTTCTGAGCTTTCGTCATGGCGGCGAGTGGTGAGAACGTCGGTACGGGCAGCAGCAGTAGGACTGTGTCTGACCTGAGGTTGGATGAGGAATTAATGGAGTTGATGGGGGATTATTACCGGTGGGACCCTGTTTTCGTGGATCGTCTGGATATTCGCAAACGTGATATTGAAGGAGATGCCGAGGTGGAACGGGATGTTCCTGTGAGGTCGGGTTATTGGAATCGCCCTGCCCGTCAATGGCCCGACGAAGAGGTTCCGTTTTTGGGGGAATCTAGTACTATGACTGACGCCGACGTAGTTCTCCTTCGCGAGTCTGTACGGATTCCTACCTCGGTGAGGGTTTTTGCTCCTTATCCGGGAGAAAGGATTCATTGTCCTCCCCCAGGGAGCATTGGGATTTTTGCTGAAAGTCTGAGGTCGGGCCTGAGATTCCCTTTAGACAACGTCATAACCGACTATCTGCGCGATTGGGGTCTCAGTCTCAGCCAGATCACTCCCAATAGCTGGAAGAAGATCATTGGGATTATGGTCCTTTTAGCGCAAAAGAAAATCCCCTTCCCTACCATCGACGAGATGAGAAGCATTCTGTTCTTTAAGAGGAGTAGGGAGCGGGATGGAGTTTCTCCAACGGGTTGCTTTTTCTGTGCGGCGAGGCCGCAGTACGAATTGAAGATAGGACAATTGGTTACTGGGATACCTGAAACCCTTCATGGCTTTCAAGACGAATGGTTGTGGGTCGGTGGAGATTGGCAGTCTCCCGACTTCCGACTTGAGGCCCCAATTGATGGAATGACTGTCCCAACCCGAGTTGTCTCTTCTTTCTGTAAGTTCTTTTCTTTCATTCAGAATTTCCTGACAGGTTGTTTTTCTTTCGCTAACAGGTCGGACCTTTTCGTATTTGTAGCAAAAAGAAAAAGGGAACCGAAATTAAGCGGGGAGTTTAGAGAGAAACTTGAGGAGATCGCAAAACTCAGTGTAGCGGATCGCAAGTGGAATCTGCTGACCAAGAACGCTAAACTTGCTGAGGTGAAACTCGGACCCAAAAAGGCAATTCCCGACTTTGAACCCGGTGAGTTCTTATAATATCAATCCAATTCATGGTCTTGAACTAGATGAATTCGTCAAATATTGACATAATTTTGGTTATTTGCTTTCTTCCTTCAGTTTATTATCCGCTGTTAGGATTTTTTGGATTCCAGTCGGTTCGAGAAGCAAAAGATTATCGCCGTAGATTTTCAGTGAAAGATACCGAGATGGGTCGCATGAATTTTCTGGCAAATTTGAAGAAAAAAGCTGTTGTGGGCCGTGCCGCGACGGGTGATGAGATTGGAGTCACGTCAGGTACACCAATTGCGATCACGGTACCGGCTCCTGTCAGTGAGCCTGTTGTTGAGTCCTTTCCCGAGGCGAATACCGAGTTAGTGGTTGTTACTCATTCTCCACCTCGGGAGGTTGAGAAAGAAACTGAAGCTGCCCGTCCTGACCTCCATGTCATTGTTTCGAGTTCAGAGGACGTCGAGGCCATTCAGAAGACAGTGGAAGAAGCCTCTTCTCAACAGAAAAAGAAGAAGAAAAAGAAGAACAAGAGGAAAGCAAGTGAAGAGTTTGACGTCGATCAGGAACGTCGTTCGAAGTCTAGACAGGACGTCGGTCAGCTAGACTTGGAAAGGAATGCTCCGGTCCATCAGGATGGAGGAGACACGTATCTACCGATTGATGAGGAGCGGATCTTGGAACAGAATCTGCCAGAGGACGTGATGGAGAAGTGGTTTACTCAGTACCATTCCATGATCGTCCCCAAGTTCAACAACAAATTTCACCAGCCCCCCCATGTGTTAGAAGCAGCTCGGGTTCCAATGATGTCTTGGGATCCAGCGACTGAGGCTCGAGTATCTGGGTTGTCGAGCTCTTACAGGTTCAGTTATGCCAAAGCGACGTTGGGGAGAGCTTTGGTGGGCCTGTGTGCGATGGAGGACGAGTTCAGGATGAATGCCGCTGCACTCAACGAGCGGAAAGATAAACTGGAACTTCGTGATGGTCAACTGGCTTCATTGGAGGCGGATAAGGCCAGCCTGATGACTGAGGTTGAAAACAAGAACGCCCAACTCGTTGCAGCAAAAACCGAGATGGAAAGTTTGACTTCTGAAAAGAAGCGTTTGGAGGATGAGGTGCGCAAGCTTACTGCTCAAATCGGCGCATCTGAGATGGAAGCTCGGAATAATTTGAACCGTTACCAGAAGGAGATGGAGGACCATCAGCGAACTCGGGAGGAGCATCAGAAGACTCGTCAAGATCGAGCTGAAAAGGAAGCGCGACTGATTCGTTTGGCGGAAGCCCATGCTTCCGAATTGAGAAGTTTAGAGCAGCAGAAGGAAGCCTTTGGCGAGCTGAAGTTCGCACAAGGGTTGGAAGAAGGCAAGGAACTCGGGAAACAAGAGTTCAGGGGTTCCGAGGAGATGGAGAAGGACATCGAGCTTAACTCTTGCTTAAATCTTCGTTGGGTGATCGACAGATTCGATGCAGGATTGTATGGTGTCGGAGATTTGAAAGCCATCATGCTCATGAAGATGGACAGGTTTGGATTCGACCCTGAGATTGAAGAGCTTCATGTCCCTGCCGATGATGACGAACGTGCTTACTGCGAGTTGGTTTTAGCCAACACTGACGCCGACGTGACAGCTCGTGGATATCCTCCTTTGGACCCCAACAGACGGACTGCTCTGCGAAAGGCTTATGTGAACATGGTTTTGGAGGGAGAGAAAGAGAAGAGGGCAGAATTTGCCGATGTGTTCATCTCCACTCTTGCTGACTTTACTGTCGAGAAGTGTCTCGAAGTGTTAACCCCGGCCCAGATTAAGAAGGAAGTGGTAGACTATGCCGAAAAGTTCATCGCCACCGCCGCTGAAAAAGATCTCGAGGGAACCGAGTTGGTTCAGGGGGTCGGCGACCATCAAGCTGCTAAAGTTAGGATTATTCCCGATCCCCAAGCCATGGATGCTGCGATTTACTCCAGGCTAAGTGAGGTAGTCAAAGATGGTTCTATGATTCCAGAAGATGACGAAGAGATCTCGAAGGACGTGGACGTCCAGGAAAGTGAAGTTGGCAAAGAAGCGGAAGGTCTTCAAGCCGAGGTTGAACAGGTTCCAGGTGGGACCGAGGTCGAGGTTGTGAAGGGCGCTGAAGCCGAGAAGGATGGCGGAGTCGAGGAGAAGTAGATGATGGTGCCCGGGACCAGATGTCGTTGATTGTTTTTTGCTTTTAGCATTTTTTCCTTTTTAGATGTGGACCATCACGTTGGCACATCTTTTTGCATTTTTCTTTTAGTTTGTATTGAACATCCTTTTCCTGAAATGAAATAAATATTTTCTCTTCCAACGATTCGTTTCGTTTCTTTGCACATTTTCATATTTGTCTGTAACCTCGAATTTATGTTAGTTTACATATGCTTCGAAATTACTTAAATCATTTCCCAACTTAGAATACTTTCAGTTCGAAAAAACTGACTTTGAGTATTTTAAGTAAAAGGCTGATTCATAGAATGAGTTTGAAAACTTAAAGGTTTTAGAAACCACTTTTAAAAGAACGTAAGTTTGAGAAAACTAACGTTAAATACTCGATCTTTTGCAGTTGGTTGGAAAACCGACTTTAAAATGGTAAGTCGTTATATATAAGATATCAACTGAAAGATCGATTTAAGGTATTTTGAATCTTTTGTATGAAACGTCAGTTTAAGGACGCTTGATCTTTTTTACAAAATGCCAACTGAAAAGTTAACTTATACAGAACATCGACTGAAAAGCCGACTTAAGACGCTTGGTCTTTTTTCCAGAACGTCGGTTGAAAAACCGACTTGAGACACTTGGTCCCTTTTACAGAACGTCAACTGAAAAGTTGACTTTATTGGTAGAACTTTATCAGATATTGTGCGTTCCACGGGTACCGGTGTGGTGTCCCGTCCAAGTATTCTATCTGATAGGCCCCATTGGTTAGAACTTCGCTTATTCGAAATGGACCTTCCCACTTTGGTTTTAGTGGCCCAGGGTCGGGACCCACAATTCGTTTGAGTACGAGATCACCGATTTTAAATGTTTGAAGACGAAGCTTGGAGTTAACGTACTTTTCGCTTCTTCGTTTATAGGCGGCATTTTTGATGTCGGCCTGAGCACGTAATTCATCTACCAAGTCAAGATTGGCTCTCATGTTGACTTGATTGTGTTCTTCTTCAAAATTTTGCACGCGGTATGTCGGGGATCCGAGTTCGACTGGAATCATTGCTTCTGATCCATAAGCCAATGAAAAAGGAGTTTCACCGGTTGAGGATCGAGCAGTAGTTCGGTATGACCAAAGAACGTTGGGGAGTTCTTCGGGCCAAGCTCCTTTTGCATTGTCTAGTCGGATTTTGAGGCCATTTTTTATGATCTTGTTCACAGCTTCAACTTGACCATTTGCTTGTGAGTGATATGGAGAGGAGAAGAAATGCTTGATTTTATATTCTTCACAAAATTCAGCGAGCCTTTTGCCTTCAAATTGTCTTCCGTTATCAGTTACGATAGAATTTGGAACACCGAAGCGACATATTAACACTTTCCAAATGAATTCGATCATTTTTTGCTCGGTGATCGTGACTAAAGGTTCTGCTTCGGCCCATTTAGTGAAGTAGTCGACTGCAACAACCGCATACTTAACTCCTCCCTTTCCAGTTGGTAAGGGTCCAATTAAGTCGATCCCCCATTTTGCAAATGGCCACGGGCTGAATACCGACCTGAGTGGTTCTGGAGTTAAGTTGACGTTAGGCGCGAATATTTGACACTTGACGCATCTTTTGACCCAATCTGCAGCATCTCTTTTCAGAGTTGGCCAGTAGTAGCCCTGTCTCAGAATTTTGTAAGCTAACGCTTGAGATCCTGAATGACTTCCGCAGACTCCGTCGTGGATTTCTTGTAGCACAAAGAGTGATTCTTGTTCTGGTATACATTTTAATAAAGGGACTGAGTACCCTCTTTTGTAAAGTGTTCCATTGTCCAGAGTAAACCGAGCTGCACGAACTCGTAAAGCTCGTGCTTCCTTGGGATCCGACGGTTGAGTTCCAGTTTGGAGATATGCTATGATGGGATCCATCCAAGTGACAATTTGGTCCACGGGACCTGGTTCGGTGGTGGCGACTTGCTTCACCGAGGTCGAAGGGAGTTCTTGAGTACCGACTTGAACATACTCCACGTCTTCTATTTGCGCACATGAAGCGAGGTGTGATAAGGCATCAGCTTGAACATTAGAAGTTCGCGGAATGTGTTCAATCTCGAATTGGAATTTGGACAACTTCTTCATGACCAGAGCTAGATATGGCATTAAGCGGGGTTCTTTGACTTCAAAGGTTCCGAGTATCTGATTGACCAACAACTGGGAGTCTGAAAAAATGTGGACGCGCGTTATGTTCATAGCTTCTGCCAGATTCAATCCCGACAATAATGCTTCGTATTCAGCTTCGTTGTTGGTAGCGGGAAAGAGGAATTGAATTGAATGGCAAAAAACTCGTTGATTGGGATCAATTAAAACGATCCCTCCTCCTGCTCGGTTCGCATTTGACGATCCATCGACGTATAATGTCCAGGGATTGGTGTTAGTGATCTCCTGGATTCCTGGCGTGAACTCAGCAATGAAGTCGGACAGGACTTGTCCTTTAACAGCAGTTCTTGGCTTGTAATGGATGTCGAATTGGCCTAATTCCACGGCCCATTTGACCATTCGACCCGACGTGTCAGGTCGGTGAAGGATTTGTCGTAACGGAAATGCGGTCAGCACAGTAATCGAATGCTCTTGAAAATATGGTCTCAATTTCCGAGCTGCTGTGATAAGTGCGAAAGCTAGTTTCTCCATCGGTGGATATCTCAACTCGGCGTCATGAAGAGCTTTACTAATATAATACACCGGATATTGCTGGGAATCTTCCTCACGAATAAGAACTGCGCTTATCGCCGAACTGCTAACCCCGAGGTATAAATACAACATCTCATCAAACTTCGGCTTCTGCAAGGTGGGAGGTTGAGACAAGACTGTTTTGATGCTATCCAAAGCTTTTTGACAATCATCAGTCCATTCAAATTGTTTCCCCTTCTTTATTGCGTCAAAGAAGGGCTTGCACCGATCCGTGGACTTAGATATGAAACGACTCAGGGCAGCGAGCCGACCTGTGAGTCCTTGTACTCCTTTAACTGAAGTCGGCGGCTTCAAGTCCAGAACAGCCTTAATCTTCTGAGGATTTGCATCTATTCCCCTTTGACTGACTACATAACCTAAAAATTTTCCCGACTTTACCCCGAACGTACATTTTTTAGGATTTAGCACCATGGAATAATCACGTAAAATCCCAAACATTTCATTCAAATGAATTACGTGATCATCAGCATTTACCGACTTTACCAGCATATCATCTACATAAACTTCCATGGTACGTCCTATCAACCTAGAGAACATCTTGTTGACCAACCTTTGGTAAGTGGCCCCGGCATTCTTCAATCCGAATGGCATCATGGTATAGCAGTATAGGCCCCTTGCTGAATAGAATGAAGTGTGTTCAGCTTCCTCGGGATCCATTGGGATTTGATTGTATCCTGAATAGGCATCCATGAAGCTCATCAACTCATGACCGGAGGTAGCATCCACCATATAGTCGATATGAGGTAATGGATAGCTATCTTTTGGACAAGCGGTGTTGAGGTCGGAGAAGTCAATGCAAAGGCGCCATGCCCCATTACTTTTCTTCACCAAAACAGGATTGGACACCCAAGTCGGGTATTTGGCCTCTTTGATGAATTTATTATCAATGAGCTTGTTGACTTCTTCCTCTAAGGCCTGTTGTCGGTCTGGACCGAGTTTCATTCTTTTCTGGATGACGGGTTTGATGGTGTGATCAATGTTGAGTCGATGACAGGCTACCTTTGGATCTATTCCTTTCATGTCTTCGTGTTTCCAAGCAAAGACGTCGGCATTGGACTTTAGAAACGAGATGAGTTTGGTTCGAATAGGTTCTTGGAGATTGGCCCCAATACGGAGTGGCTTATCGCAGATGGGTTCGTCAGCATAGATGACTTCTATCTCCTCAGATGGTTCGGCTCTTTTTTCTTGCTTCTTCTCTTTAAATTGACTTCGTGGGTCTAACTCATCTTCTTCCACGACTGGTTCTTTTCCAGGTCTTCTTCCTCTATCTCGGGTAAGGTCTTCCTCACTGGGATTTAAAGTCGGGATTGTTGACTTCGGCTGAATTTCTGACAAAGTTGTAATAACTTCGGATGGGTCTGAAGTCGGAGACGTCGATGTCGGCTGGACTTCAGAGTGAGTCGCGACAACTCTCAGATCGGCATCTTGAATGTCTTCGGGAGTCAAGCTTCGTGGAACTCGGGTACGGTCGATCATTCTTTCATTTTCATCATCGTGCATCTCCAAATTATGGATTTCACGAGAGGGGATGGCTAAAATTAGCTCACGAGCTCCCAACTGATCGCCATAATGGGTCCCCTCGCCATCAGCGGTCGGAAACTTGATTGCATAATGGAAAATGGACACTGCTGCTCGCAATTTGTACAGGGCTGTCCTTCCGATGATGGCATTGTATTCGTTGTTGATGTCCATAATTTTGAAATTTTCCATGATGACCTTGGAAGTCTGCCCATATCCGAACCTGATGGGGAGAGTTATTTCTCCTAACGGAAGAGACACGCTTCCGTTGAATCCGTGAATTTTATCGTTACTTGGGCGGACGTCGGCTGTGTCAAGTCCGAGTTTCCTAAAGGCTTGAAGCATAATGATACTCGAATATGCACCAGTGTCCACCATTATACGATGAACGGGAATCCCGCAAACTGGGGCGGTTATGATTAACGCATCCGAATGAGGATGATCAAACAAGCTCGCATCTTCTAATGTGAAAGTGATCGGACAAGTGCGTGAGTTAATTGTTTCCCGGAGATCGGTATTCATTATTTGTTTCCCCGAGTTGTATGCCTTCCTGGCGTATGCTTTGGCCTGCCGACGTGAGGACGTTGGCTCTTCTCGGTTAGTATTAACTCGGGGGATAGAGCCTAACCGAATTGGGATTTGAGGAGTACGGTTAGAGTTGGGGCTATCGCAGTCCCTGTTTCTTTTTCCAAGTCGATCGTCAACCGACCTGGTTCCTTCTGTCCCGAACATGAATATCTCCTTCTCTCCTTGCTGTAGACGAATTCTTTTAGAATTCATGGCGTCTTCGTCTTATTCATCTCGGTCAGGAACATGAGCTATTTGCCTCCTTTCTTTACCTTCATGTTTGGTAAATTTTCGCACTTGTGGATTTCCAATCAACTTCAGGAGAGCCGACAATAGACTCAGACATTCATCGGTATTGTGACCTGGAGATCGGTGATAATCACAATACCGCGACTTGTCCAATTGACTTTCGGGAGTCTTGACTGGTCTGGCTTCAGGAAGGATTCCTTTTCCCTTGATCTCTTGATACACCGTTGCTGCACCGACCGAGTAGATGGATCGGTAACCTGTGGTTAGATCTTCCTTGTATTGTCTCCTGGCAGCTTTTATGTCGGTATCGCTCTGTTCTCCTTTATACGATTCTTTGGAAGGTGAATTCTTAGACGCGTTACCGAGGTACTTCTTTTTCTTGTTTTCAGAAGTCGGCTTCTGCTCTTTTGATGAGGAGAATTCAAAGTTGGGAACCGACATGGATTCTTCAGCAATAACATGTTGTTGAGCGCGAACAAGGAACTCTTGAAAGGTGTTGGGTTTGTTCTGACACAGCGCCCAGCGAAACATGGATCTCGGCTTTAATCCAGAGATTGCTGAGACAAGAAGTGTCTCGGGATGACAAGGTTCCATGTTTTGCACACGTTCATTAAAACGTGCAATATAGTCCTTTAAACTTTCATCCTCCTTTTGGACTATGTTCGTGATCGATTCCTTAGGTATCAAGCTGATTTGAGCCCCGATGAAATGGGACCTGAAAGCCGACCTGAGTTGACCCCAACATCTGATCGATTCAGTTGGTAATGAATAGTACCACTTCTGAGCTTTGGGACCTAAGGTCAAGGAAAACATACGACATCGTAAAGCATCGTCAGCACCATGCAAGTCCATCCATGACGTATAATGTCCGAGGTGAGCATCAGGATCAGCGTTTCCGTCGTAGAGGCCAATTTGGGGGACTTTGACTTTTCCCGGTAACGGACCTCTGGTCAACTCGGTTGCTAGAGGAGAACCGACTTCCATATAGACATGGCCCGGTTCTGGCACGTGAGGATGCTGATAAGGCCTGATTTGAGTGTTTTGTCGGGTTTCCAGCTCTGCCACCTTTCTTCTTAACGCCTCGACTTCGGAGGCATTACGTCGAGCGGAACGATTACGCTCAATTTGCGTTCTCAGGTCAGCCGGGTTCTCGTTTGGTTGAAATAATGAACGTGCCGTACGGGGAGCTCTGGGCATATGCTGAGGGTAACTTTCAACTTGTCGAGGGTGACTTTCAGCAACCATTTCTGGTTGATTCACTTCTGGTTGATTCATTTCCGCCGGCAGTACGTTGTTCACCGGCGGAGGGGGTGGATTGCGTGGTTGTGAAGTGGCATGGGACGCCGCTTGATTATTGTTATCCCTTGGTAGGGGAGGACCTTGTTGTCTCGCCGGAGTTATTGGAGCAAAAGGTTGTCCTGGTGCTCTGTGTGATGGCCCCGGCATGGTTTGGGCCACCAAAGCAGTGAGTCCACGAGCGAATTCAGGGTTCTGCATGAGCAGGGTAATGTCCGGCATCACAGGTACTGGATTATGTTGACCGGTTGGTGGTTCAACAACACGAACAGCGCTTCCCATGGTTGTTGGATTGTCTTGTCCGGACTGTGACATTCTTGATTTTATGAGATGTGGTGTGTATATTTCGAAAATTAACTCCAAATATCTTATGGAGCCCTCCTTCTAGCGCCAAAATGTTGATAAACGGATTTAATCAACGTTTTCAATGTAAAATTAACACAAAAGATTGCAGAAAATGAGAATTTTATTGAATATTTTGAAGTCGGTTTTAGTACAGGGAAGTCGGTTTTTCAATGAATTTCAAGTCGGTTTACAATGAGATAGCCGAGCTGAATATATGAGTATGTATGATCGTTTTTCGAACCCTGCTCTCGTTTTCGGAACTGCTATTTATAGGTATGTCTGGCACACATCCCTAGACAAATCATTCCCGTTTTAATGAAGATTTGACATCTTAGGGGCGGCGATGACGTAGAAGGACTTTTTAGGCAATGATTAGCATGGGCGCGCCTCTATTTGTGCGACGAGTGTCACATCTGTCGGATCGAAGTCGGTTTGTCTTGCGATGTCGGTATTTTGATTGATCTTCAATATTCTACGACTTCTTAATAAATAATTCTTTGACCGAGTTGGCTTTTTTCAAGGTCCGGACGACTTGTGGTGATGACTTCCGAAAATTCTTCGGTATCATTTAAGGATACCGAGGTGAGATTACCGAGATGCAATGTGCACTGCTTGAGGTCGTCCAGAATTCAGTTTTATGAATTAAACTTCGCGATTTCTTTAATTCTGCCATAATACCAAGATATTCTATCTTGATATCAACAATCCGCACTCCATATCTCTCCCCAAACACAAGAGATCCGCCCAAATTCTTTAGCTGTTGCAGCTCCATAAATCACGCTTTAATCTCCCATAACTCCTCACGGTTTCCAAGCAAGGAGTTCAGGAGTCGCTAGATAATCTCCGGATCTGCATGCTAGAGGAGAAGTTGCGGGCGATGATCGGGAAGATTGACGCCAATGGGAACGTCTAGGTGGATGCCGAGGAGTTCGACGCCCTGTACGCGCCGGCAATGGAAAACGGCAGAGGCGACGAGGGGGGCGGCGGTGAAGAGGACGTGCGGGAAATTTTTGTCAGGGTCGACTGAAATGAGCAGCTGCAGGTGTTTTACTGGAAATTTTTGTCAGTGTATTGATTATTTCGATCAATTTTTTTGTCGGAAAGAAGAGAATGCCAGTTTGAGTTTGTGCACTTGCCCCTTCCATGAAATGCATCCCTTTTTTCTACCTTACTGTCATCTGAGTGTAGGAAACTTTCGTTAGTTGATTCAATTGAGCATTGGCTGTAATCATTAATGCTCATGGTGTTTGTGATGTGCTGCCAAGCATAGGTATTAAGAAAGCTGTGAAGACAGAAAAGGCTCCAGCAGCATTGGGGCCATATTCTCAAGCAATTAAGGCGAATAATATGGTCTTTGTCTTTGGAGTTCTTGGACTGATTCCAGAGGTCTGTAAAATTATCTTTATAATGTGGTGAAAGATTTCACCTTTGGGAAATAAAGTTTCGTTTTTGCAATTGTAAATGTACAAGTGCACGTGTACAATTCAGTTAAGGGAAGTTGTAAGTTCTTTTTCCTGTTCAAAATTGCAGACTGGGAAATTTGTCTCGGAGGATGTAGAGGATCAAACTGAACAGGTATGCTACACCAGTAATTCTACAATAGGCCTCTGATTTTATTTTACCAAGATTTGTTTGAGAGGTTAGTAGAAAACATGTATAAATTTATAGCACCTTATGGAAGCACCATTTCATGAGTAACCTATCGAGAAAAGTACCACACATCGATAGATCTCGTGGTGGACTTTAGTGCTTTAACTTAGCAAAGGAGCTGGGGCTTTTCTTGAGTAAATTCATAAGCAAGAGGAGACTTCTTGATTGTTTTGTTTAGTTGTCATGTTTCATCCATATGTTAATTCCTTAAACTTTCACGTATAAGAAGTTTGAATATACATGTAACTAATTGTGTCTGCATCAACTGATTTTCGAGTTGGTCATTGTTTATGTCATGTATGTTGCTCATGAAATGGTCCAGTAATCTAATGTGTGGGATTGCTCAAATTGTAACTGGAGGTTTCTGGCTGCAAATTAGCTCTAAGTTGTTAGCGTGTAGATATTTTTATAAAATTTTTTGTTTTGATGTGAAAATTGCAATTTGGTTTCAGTGGACACTTCACTCTTCAAAGCTGAGTTATGCCTTTGTCCATGTTTTGTTATTTTCTGATTGTATATTCTTATCTGTTTGTATTATGGTAGTTTGGTATTGGACTGCTTTGTGGCATTGCTGTTTTAGTGGGTGCTGTCAAATTTTTATTCTCTTGCAGTGGGTTGTTTCTTGTGCAGACTAAGGGCCATAACATGTAATGTTGCCTTAGTTTGTTAGTATTTTGTGTAGATTGTGTGTAGATTTTGGGTATAGGCCACCAGTGAGTGTGGTTCTCCTTTGCATTGTGGCATTGAGCATTTTGCTCCCAGTTTTATCTTGTGTACATTGATATAAAATTTCCTGTCGTTGCAAAAAAAATAAAAAATAAAAAAATAAATAAAAAATGTGCAAATTGCAATTGCCAATTGATTGGTGTAGTTTATGGATTTTGATTATTGCATCTATTTTTTAATGGGCAAAGAACTAATTTTATGTTTTCGATCTGCAAATTGCTTATGGAGTCAAGATTTTTGTTTTGATGTGAAAATTGCAATTGCCAATTGGTTGGCGTAGTTTATGAATTTTGATTCTTGCCTCTATTTTAATTGGGATGAGAATTAATTTTATGTTTTCGATCTACAAATTGCTTTGGGTTTAGGCATAAATCGGTTAAACAGTTTCAGCGCGAAAAAGGCGACTCGAGGGCCTTCGCAGGCCGCGTTGGGACTGCTTCGTGTGTGGGTTTGAGGGCCGGGTGTACGTGATCGGTGGGCGGTTGAGCTTCACGATTGGAAACTCACAGTCAGTGGACGTGTTACGTAACATTTACATATAATATATTCTCATGGATAATAAGTAGTTAGCATATTTTTGTTTATGTTCAAATATTATTCTACAATAGTCGCATCATTATAAATCTCTAGAAACCCCGTTAAGTGGTTACATTTGAGACAAATTAATTTTTTTCTAAAAGATGTATAGATAAATTATGCTATATAATTCATCTTTTAAATTTATTTTTATGTGGTCAATAAATAAAAAAATAGACATATCACGTATGGTTATATTTGAATTTTCATTTTTTTTTTGTTCTAGAGACAAGTTAATAAAAATAATTAGATATCGAAAAAAATGATTTTTTTCGTAAATTTCCGCCCAAAGGACATTTGATGATTTTTTAAAAATTAAATTTTGTAATTCTGGTGCAAATCGGCTATGTTATTTAAATTAGTCAATAATTTTAATCTAAATTTAATCGGTTATGTCATTTAAATTAGTAATAATTTTAATTTATAAATATTAATAAATATTAATTTATAAATATTAATAAATTAGGAAAAAAATTTGTGATAATAACTTCCAAGATATTTTGGAACAAATTCAGTTGCAATTATTTTCGAAAAGCTATTCAAATCAATTACACTTCATTTTATAAGAAAACAATGTGTACAACTTTTTAAAATTTGATATCACCTTAAAAATGTGGATTAAGATATCTTTTTCTTAACAAATTTATTGAAATTTTGATAAGTTAATTTCAAATCAATTATTTGGAATAAAACTTGGTGCATCTTTGGTGTTTGCACGGTATCTTTTAAAAAACACGTGAGATATTATTGTTTAAAACCGTGACATTTTGGTGTCAATATTTAATTTAATTTTTTTTTGTAACAATCTATCGCACATTTAAGAAAAAAAATTTATCTATTCTTTTCACATTTCCTTAATTTTTTTTATATTTTGGTTAAATAATTTCAGTTCGATTATTTTTATTATTTGTGTGTTTCCAATAAACATGTTTAGTAGTAAATTAATTGTGTTTATCTCTTTCAATTATGTTTATCTATTTGAACAAATTTTATCATTATGATATAGTATTATTTTAAATTTATTGTCAACCTCATTTCAAACGTGTGATTCTTTTTTTCTTTTCTCGAAACGATGGGGATTTTATAAATCACACAGAAGTGCGAAAGAAAATAGCCCAAACATGTGTGATTCAATTTTTTGGACATTAATTTATTTTTCAAATAATTTTTATGGGATAAAAACCAAAAAAAACAGAGTGAATTTAGTTACAAATACGGTTGAATCTAAAGAAAAAAAAAATACTCAAATCTTAATCATTTTATTTTTTAAGAAAAACCATGTGCAACTTTTTTGGGAACAAAAATACTCAAGGAAAAATCGTATGCAACTTTTTAAAATTTGAATGCACTAATTTTTTGGATCCTTATTTTCTTTTAACTATGTATTACCAAGATTTTGGTAAGTTGATATCAATTTATTTTGTTAAGTGCAGATCAATTTTTTAGGAAAGAAACAGTAGCATAAACCTTAACAAATTATTCTATTTTTTAATTAGAATTTATTTTAATTCAATTTGTTTGGTAAAAAGATCTTGCAATGTTAGAAAAATTCGGTTGCATTTTTAGGAAAAATTGATGATTCTTGTTACTTTATTTTAACCAAATATTCAGATCAATTTGTGTGGTAAAAAAATCGGTGGATTGGTAGGAAATTGGTTTCATTTTTAGGAAAAACTAATGATTCTTTTCAAGTTTTCTTAATCAAAATTTTGAATAAGATTTTAAAAAAATGGCGAGAAATCCCTAAAAGGTTTTATTTTTTTAACTAGAATTTTGTCCAATAAATAAGATTCCTTATTTTAAAAAAAAAGTAATTTGTTAACTAATAACTAATATTACGTAATTTTAGATAAAATTCGAACACCCATGTAGTACTCTACGTATTATAACAAAAAATGTTGTACATAAGAAAGTGTTCAATAATATATAAATTTCATTTTCATGATATTTTTAATGTCATGAGACAATTTAAATACAAAAATACCTTTTAAAAAGTAAGGAGGTACTTTTCTCTCTCTTCGCTCTTGCCCAAATCAACCTCGCCGAAAACCTAGCCTTCACCGCCGGCTTCTAAAGCCTCTCTCGGCGTCCATCCGGGTTGCCGGTAGACTGCTCATCGTCGTGCTACCGTGCCGCCGCGGTGATACTCCCTCCTTTCTCTCTCTGGCCGTGGGGTGAGGATGGCGATTCTCGACAGATTTCGTCGATCTCGTCGATCTGTTTTTGAAGACCGCCGGAGCTCTAGGGTGGAGAGACTAGGAGGAGTGTGGCCAGTGGCTTGTAGCGGCTCGTCGTCTGCGTCGCCCCTGTTCAAGTTCCCCTTTCTCCAGCCATTGTTGACGGGCTCGGCGTCAGCTATTCGCCGGCGGTTCGGTGTGGCGGCGGGTGCGCTGTGGTCCGTCACTGGAGGTTGGATGAGGTGGTCGGATTCGAGCTTTGGTCGGAGCGATTTTCTTTCCTGGCTGGAAGGTCCACCCGATTGCGGGTCTTCGGTTTTCGCCGGAGCCTGGTCTCCGGTATCTCGGCTTCGCTGGGGTGTTGGGTCGGGTTCATCCTTGCGGGCTGGGTGGATGGGTGGTCGTTTGGGGCTGGGTTTGGTCCTTTGGGCGGAGTCGGCGCGGCTGAGCTCGGATATCTGTCGTCCCCTTCCTCCTCCTTCTCGATTTTGAGTTTGTGGGAGGTCGTCTGTCTCCATATTTGGCTAGTGGTGTTAGGCAAATCTTGGATGGCTGTGGATTGGCTAGTGGTGTTAGCCGATTGGGGGACGATTTTGATTTCTGGCATATGGTGTGCGGGTTAGTTCTTTGGTTTGTCCTGAGGTTTGGCACTTCGCCTTGCTAGGCCTTCTGCAGTGGCGGGCGTCGTTTCGGAGCTTCGGAGCTCTCCATGGATCTGGCTATGTCTGCTGTCTTTTCTGGATGTTTCAGCGGAGGGAGGCTGCGTGTTCTTTCGTTTTTGTAGTTCGTGTTAGTTGTTCTGAGTAGGTTGTTATTTTGCTGTTGTTTAGTGTTTTTGGTTTGGGCCGTTGGCCTCTGTGAACCTGAGTGTCAACTTGATTTCCCTGTTGGGGCCAGACACTCAGGTATTACCCTGTTGGGGTCTTTGTGTTATTTTTTTTAGTGCTTTGTAATGTGTTAGTATTTAGTGTGTTGCCGAGTATTCTAGCTTTGCTAGTTTTCGGATCTAGGCAGTCTTCGGATCTGTCCTTCCAGTTTTCTCAGTCGTCGGTTGTATTATTCAGCTAGTGGCTGTAACTTTGCACATTTGTGCGCTCTTTTATAAATCCTCTATCGTTTCGGCCAAAAAAAAAAGTAAGGAGGTAATAAATGCTCCCGTGCATCGCACGGGTACTGTACTAGTTATAAAGTAATTGAGATGTTTTCATATAAATTAAACATTTTATAATAACATTGGTTCTCAACAAATTTTTGTTGCACATTTTAAATACGGATTATATATAATAAAAAATACCTATGATCATAATTCTGATTAATTTATATAGTTTCATCTAGAAGTTCACATCTACAATTATGTGATCTCAATTAACTTATTTCAGTACAACTATATAATCTATTTGATGTCTTTGGCTTCCAAAATCAAGGAGCAATAATCATAAATGAAAAGAAAGTGAAATTTCGTTATGTTTCAATAGCTCTCAAACCAAAGTGAAATTTGGTGTCTTTATGTTATTATATTGTCATTACATTGAAAGTTTATCAAATGGAATTCCAAAAACTCTATTAAGAGCATTGAGAATCAATCAAATCATGATGATATTGAGTGAGCCATTTTGATATGATATGCACTTCTTCTTTCCTCACATCTTGAAGCCACTTTGGATCTTCACTTGTTGAGAATCTAAGATCCACGTGATGTGCACCTATAATTTTGAAAAATCATAATATTCTTTCAATGTTGTAAATAAAAAATATGTGATCTTGAAAAAAATTCTCTAACATCCCTCCTATATAGAAATGCAGAGTTTAAGCGTATGTGTCATCTTTTGATGCTTCATAATCCTATGTGTCGAATTTTATTTCTTTATAATCCAATGTATTTATTTTGGAGTGGTTCATATAGATTTTAGATATCTATGTGTGTGCTTGTTAGGACTTTTACAATTATGAAACATGTGATAAACTTAAATTATAAATATATTTTAAAAGTTAATAACTTTTGCATTTTAATAATATTTTCATATATAATATATCAATCAGTCGTCTCTTCACGAGCTTGGATGTCTATATTGCATGCATAAATAAATATATATTTACCTTTATAATAAAAATTAAATTATACATCAATATTAATTGAAATAATAAAAATATATATCAATTAAATAAATTCATCTGTTAAATCATTATATATTATGACTTAGAAAAAAAATATTACAATAATAGTGTCATTTTAAGTATAAATAATAATATAAATTTTTAGGAATGATATATTTAAAATGTCAACTAAATACTTTCACTTATGTATATTTCTG
Organism: Striga asiatica; assembly: GCA_008636005.1. NCBI lineage: Eukaryota > Viridiplantae > Streptophyta > Magnoliopsida > Lamiales > Orobanchaceae > Striga > Striga asiatica. Next base: position 19,250 of record BKCP01010492.1, read on the forward strand.
CAAATTTAGTTATTAAAAACACGAATGTTGCACACTAGTCCTATTATTAACCATAAGACCAATTCAAATACAAAAACATGTGAAAGTAACTTACCTTCTTTCGCAACAATTGCAACTATACTTTCTGATATATTTTTTAGCACCCTGCCATTAAATAAGAAAAATCAAATCATATTTAATGCATAATTCTATTTTTTTTAAAAAAATAAAGAAAATGATTATTATGTGCAAAAAATTCTTATCTAAAAGGCTAAATATAAAATAATTATTAATTGTGATAAGAGCAAAAAAGTTACCCTCCAGGACTCCATGGGTCCCTCAGCCCATTAAAGAAAATTATGTTGCTCCCAGAACGCTTTAATACTCTACATATGTTCTGCAATACATAACATTTTGTATTATTAACGGAGCTTATTGGGCCAAGAAATGATGATAAATGGGGTAATTTTAAGTTGGGCCTGAAAACTTACATGGGCTCCAAACTCGGTAGCAATCCAGGTGGGTCTAGGCGCTGCTTTGAAATAATCCTTGCAAGATTGAAAGATAGCAGTGTAGTTGTAATTATAGGCCGGGAACATGCTGTCCTTTGAGTCGCCATTTGATTCTACAACGATCTCTGTACAGGCCTGAAAAATAAGCCACAAGCCCACAACTTTTCATTTCACTACAATTTATACTAATTTACAGTGTAGCTAATTTATTCGTGGTATTCTTGGGTAAATCTAGCTGAAAAAGGATAGAAAAGGATAGATAGATGATATCTGATGAGTTAAACCGATAGCTCATAAGTTAGTTTCGTAGCTTATGAGTTATAATCGATGGCTTAGAACTTATACTTTTGGGTAGAAAGTTCAAAATGTCATACCTGCCATGCCCATCCATCGTTCCCGACTTGACCTAAATTGTCGTTGAGGTCAAAACACTTGGCTTGACCAGTGTAATTGTAGTAGACGCTAGCCGCACGATATAATTTCTCGAATGTGTTCCCGGTTTTTACATTATCGATTGCTTTGCACATCTGCATTTCCATAATAAGTGAGCTCCTAATTTCCACACCAATACAATTAGTAAGTGAGCTCCTAATTTCCACACCAATACAATTAGTTCAAATATGAATAGGAATATTGACTGTGATTGCTAAACCGAACTATAAATAATGAAACCGAGAAAATTGAGTTTGTGTAAACTATACGACACCATAAACTTAAATAGAACATTAATTTTTTTTTTTTTCGGTTCTTGACTATTATTGTTCATATGATGTATCCATCTTATGATTCGATTAAACGAAACATGTCGAAATATTTTACGATCACGAATCTGGATTTGAAAGAGTTTGTGTGTACCTGCTTGACTGGATATGCTGGCAAGGGTTTGAGAAAATTGCTAGAAGTTGGATAATCTGTCATGGCTGTATACGTGTAAGCTGTATATAGCCAATTTTCTAGAGAACCTGCACTTATATGATTCCTATAAAACCAGTAAAAAGATTAATTAGCTTAATACACTAGAAAAATAAAATAATTAAACAAGAATATTATATACACCACTCCAATAATAAAATTTTAATCTTTCAACAGCAATGCCCTAAAAATAAGCATTTAGAAATATAGTAGTTCTTCTTCTTTTTTTTCATACTTGCATATTCTGAATGAATTCCTGAGAATTTCTAGTCCTCCGGGTTTCGCTGCAGTTTCTTCAATTTCTTGCCACGATCTTTTGATCACTTGGTAACAATTCTCACTCTCACTCTAAATTTATGAGGCCAGACAAAAATTAGAAAAAAGGTTAGTATAATTATCAATTCATCAATCTTTTTCATTCACTCTTGACTATAAGAAAAAGATCATCAAGATAGTCATTTGATTTCATTTTAAAAGTCTTCAGACATTTTCAGATACACAATTATTGAGGCAATATTTGCATACATATACTGTTTTTTCTAGTCTCTAGGCCAATAGCAAGCTAGTCATCTTATTATTAGATTAACCAGACATTAACTACATTAATTTTTAACTACATAAACATGAAACAATTTTCATGTGAGGACACGGCACAATTAGAGATGTTAAACGAGCGGACCCTAGCGGTTTCGGGCTAGCCCTAGCGGGCTTCGGGCTAAACGGTCTGGGCCTAAAAAACCCGGATTTAAACGGGCTACCAATAAAAGGACCTAACCCTAAACATAGCGGGCTTCGGGTTAAACGGGTTATACGGGCTATAATAATAATAATAATAATAATAATAATAATAATAATAAATTACAACACCTAGTTAACAGTTTTTTTCAACGGCTATATAGTATTTACCACTATATATATACAACTACACTTCATATATGAACACACATTGCAAACTCTTAAATAACATATTGTTTCTCAATAGAAAAAAAAAATGTTCGAACTATTACTTATAACTACCATTTTACTAGTTTTTTGGTATGTTTCAGGAATTTTCACTGCTGAATTTATATTCTATCACTATATTCTATGTGTTAGTCTTTGTGTCATTTGTTTTTTATTAGCATTCTGATTAGCTTAAATATTTTGCTGTGAAATATAATAATATTTGTTAATAATTATATATCAAAATAATAATACTACATTATAACTCATAATTACATGTGAAATAGAATAACAAAATTGTAATATATAAGGAATCAAGAGACATATTCCTTACCTTTCTAAAAACATACACACTACCCAACCCAAGTTAAACGGGCTAGCTCTAGCAGTTTTCGGGCTAGTTCTAGCGGGCTTCGGGCTAAACGGTCCAGGCCGGGCTGTCTATAAAAGGCCCTAACCCTGTTTATCTCCGGCTCGGGCCTAACACCATTNTACAATACAAAGTCGATCTTCGGGCTAACAGATGCCCGAAGTAAATGTCTAGACTAATGAAAGCAAAAAATCCTAAACTACTGAAAGCGGAACGCTGGATATCCAAGATGGTCCATCCGTACAAGAGTGCGAAGGCAGAGTGGAGCAGTGTCGGTCTGAAATGTATGTGTGTCTGGTATGGTGGCGCTAAGGCTGGCCAGATAGTCGGTAGTAGAGATGTTAAATGGTCCTTGGCCCGACGGGCCGGCCCGTTTAGCCCGGAAAAAAAGAGGGTTAGGTCCTTTTATTAGTAGCCCATTTAAATCAGGGCTTTTTAGGCCCGGACCGTTTAGCCCGAAGCCCGCTAGGGCTAGCCCGGAACCCGTTAGAGCTGGCCCGTTTAATTAGGGTTGGGCGGTGTAAATGTTTGTATCAAGTAAGTGATATGCTCTTAGATTCCTTGTATATTACAATTTTGATATTCCACTTCACATGTAAGTACGAGTTGTAATGGATTATTATGATATTGAAAGATAATTATTAACAATATTGTTATTGTACTTCATACCAAAATATTTAAACCAATCAGAACGACTAATAAGAAATACATGAATCATAGTGATAGACGGTAATTCTAAATAGCCGTTGAAAACAATTTTTAACTAGCAGTTGTTATTTTTTTTAAAAAAATTTTTACTCTTTTTATTTTTTTATTTTTTTATATATTATTATTATTATTATAGCCATAGCCCGCATAGCCTGTTTAGCCCGAAGCCCACTAGGGTTAGGGTTAGGTCCTTTTTTTGGTAGCCCGTTTAAATCCGAGCTTTTTAGGCCCGGACCGTTTAACCCGAAGCCCGCTAGGGCTAGCCCGAAACCGCTAGGCTAGCTCGTTTAACATCTCTAGTCGGTAGGTCTGTTCCCCTCACGGAAAATGTGCGTGATCCTGTGATAAACAGACCGGAGTAGAGCTCTAATACGCATAAGCGGGTGTTGAATCTGCCACGAGCCCTGGTGGCCCGAGGTCAAAAGGATGGCTACAGCCGCAGCGTCTAGCTCGATCCAAATGTGGCTAGAGAGGTGGACAGCAATCTGAAGGCCGATCTGTAATGCCTGAATCTCNAGGGTTAGGTCCTTTTTTTGGTAGCCCGTTTAAATCCGGGCTTTTTAGGCCCGGACCGTTTAACCCGAAGCCCGCTAGGGCTAGCCCGTTTAACATCTCTACTTTTGGGTTNTTATACAACATTTTTCTCATTTGTTTTATCAGAATTTTCAAAACCAGAAAAAAAAAAAAAGAGTAATAATGAATACAACACTGAGATATTTTATGCTACATGTGACCGAAAAAGAGAGAGAGAGAGAGAGAGTGCACCATTAGCCCCAACTATTTTAATCACTGAGAAAACACTGTGCATTCTTTTTTCAAACCCGTTTTTGCTTTTATTTTTATTAGAGTTACAAACTTTCATTTATTGCATTGAGACAGATTTTAGTTCTTGAGTACACAAATCATACCAAAATAGATAAAATGTTTTATTTTAATACACTAAATCTCATTAAATAAAACATAAATACAACCACTATAATTTAAAAATTGAAATTATATTCTTTATAAAACATGGTACATAAAGACAATTTCTTAAAATAAAGATTATATTCACTAGCTAGAATACTCACACAGTAAGAACCACCACTTTGAAGATCCATTTTAGATGGTAATCTCCTTGTTACTTAAAATGTATCATTCTTGTCTTAAAGATAGAACGATTCATCTTCCTATGTTCATTTTTGTTTAAATCGGATATTCTTAGTACTAAGTCCATTACTAAAAACATGTGTAACTCATTATTCGATACTAAGTCCATTACCAAAATTATTCGACATCAGATGGATACTTTTTTAAATAATTTTCTATTACCATCCTGTAGCGTATGTATATATTAATAAAAATATTTTTGTTTTCCGCGAAAAGACATTATGAACCTACATCATCACCATCATCAATATATAAAAATTTGTATTTTTCATCCTACTATATTCTATTTTATGTAGCAAACTACACACACGTCTATAACGGTTTTATTTTTTTTACCTGACCTAAACCATTTTTGAAAATTTTAATTTGTTAATTATTACCTTTTTTATTTTCTATGATGATGATTAAGTAATGCAGTAATCAANATTAACGGAGCTTATTGGGCCAAGAAATGATGATAAATGGGGTAATTTTAAGTTGGGCCTGAAAACTTACATGGGCTCCAAACTCGGTGGCAATCCAGGTGGGTCTAGGCGCTACTTTGAAATAATCCTTGCAAGATTGAAAGGTACCAGTGTAGGTGTAATTATAGGCCGGGAACATGCTGTCCTTTGAGTCGCCATATGATTCTAAAACCAGCTCTGTACAGGACTGAAAAATAAGCCACAAGCCCACAACTTTTCATTTCACTACAATTTATACTAATTTACAGTGTAGCTAATTTATTCGTGGTATTCTGGGTAAATCTAGCTGAAAAAGGATAGAAAAGGATAGATAGATGATATCTGATGAGTTAAACCAACAGCTCATAAGTTAGTTTCGTAGCTTATGAGTTATAATCGATGGCTTAGAACTTATACTTTTGGGTAGAAAGTTCAAAATGTCATACCTGCCATATCCATCCATCGTTCCCGACTTGACCTAAATTGTCGTTGAGGTCAAAACACTTGGCTTGACCAGTGTAATTGTAGTAGACGCTAGCCGCA
>BKCP01010503.1:13339-25018 GCA_008636005.1 Striga asiatica
CNCGCAACCATCATGTTTTGAAGCAGAATCGTATACATTTGAAATAGCCATGGAATATAGTAGTAAATAGAGGCAAAAATGAAAAACATTTCGACGTCTCCGGAAACGCATGGTTTCAAACACGACACTATTTTTTTATGAGGATAACATATTTTTCTCGCAACCATCATGTTTTGAAGCAAATCGTATACATTTAAAATAGCCATGGAAAATAGTAGTAAATAGAAGAAAAAATTAAAAGAATTTCGACGTCTCCGAAAAAGCATGGTTTCGAACACGACACTATCATTTGATGTGGATACGTGTTTTGAAACAGAATCTTATACACTTAAAATAGCCATGGAAAATAGTAGTAAATACAGGCAAAAATGAAAAAAAAAATTCGACGTCACCGGAAACGCATGGTTCCAAACACGACAATATCATTTGATGTGGATAACATATTTTCCTTGCAACCATCATGTTTTGAAGCAGAATCGTATACATTTAAAATAACCATGGATAATAGTAGTAAATAGAGGAAAAAATTAAAAATATTACGACGTCTTCGGAAACGCATGGTTTCAAACACGACACTATCATTTGATGTGGATAACATATTTTTCTCGCATCCATCATGTTTTGAAGCAGAATCGTATACATTTAAAATAGCGGAAATAGTAGTAAATCTAAAAATGAAAAAAACTTCGTCGTCTCCGAAAAAGCATGGTTTCAAACACGACACTCATTTGATATGGATAACATATTTTTCTCGCAACCATCGTGTTTTGAAGCAGAATCGTATACATTTAAAATAGCCATGGAATATAGTAGTAAATACAGGCAAAAATGAAAAACATTTAGACGTGTCCGGAAACACATGGTTTCAAACACGACACTATCATTTGACGTGGATAACATATTTTTCTCACAACCATCGTGTTTTGAAGCAGAATCGTATACATTTAAAATAGCCATGGAATATGGTAGTAAATAGAGGCAAAAATGAAAAACATTTCGACGTCTCCGGAACGCATGGTTTCAAACACGACGCTACTATCATTTGATGTGGATAACATATTTTTCTCGAACCATCATGTTTTGAAGCAGAATCGTATACATTTAAAATAGCCATGGAAAATAATAGTAAATAGAAGCAAAAATTAAAAGAATTTCGACGTCTCCGGAAAAGCATGGTTTCGAACACGACACTATAATTTGATGTGGATAACATATTTTTCTCGCAACCATTGTGTTTTGAAGCAGAGTCATATACAATTAAAATAGCCATGGAAAATAGTAGTAAATAGAAGCAAAATTTAAAAGAATTTCGACGTCTCTGGAAAAGCATGGTTTCGAACACGACACTATAGTTTTATGTGGATAACATATTTTTCTCGCAACCATCGTGTTTTGAAGCAGACTCGTCTACATTTAAAATAGCCATGGAAAATAGTAGTAAATAGAGGCAAAAATGAAAAAAAGTTTGATGTCTCCGGAAACGCATGGTTTCAAACACGACACTATCATTTGATGTGGATAACATATTTTTCTCGCAACCATCATGTTTTGAAGCAGAATCGTATACCTTTGAAATAGCCATGGAATATAGTAGTAAATAGAGGCAAAAATGAAAAACATTTCGACGTCTCCGGAAACGCATGGTTTCAAACACGACACTATTTTTTTATGAGGATAACATATTTTTCTCCAACCATCATGTTTTGAAGCAAATCGTATACATTTAAAATAGCCATGGAAAATAGTAGTAAATAGAAGAAAAAATTAAAAGAATTTCGACGTCTCCGGAAAAGCATGGTTTCGAACACGACACTATCATTTGATGTGGATACGTGTTTTGAAACAGAATCTTATACACTTAAAATAGCCATGGAAAATAGTAGTAAATACAGGCAAAAATGAAAAAAAAATTCGACGTCACCGGAAACGCATGGTTCCAAACACGACAATATCATTTGATGTGGATAACATATTTTCCTTGCAACCATCATGTTTTCAAGCAGAATCGTATACATTTAAAATAACCATGGATAATAGTAGTAAATAGAGGAAAAAATGAAAAAACTTTCGACGTCTTCGGAAACGCATGGTTTCAAACACGACACTATCATTTGATGTGGATAACATATTTTCTCGCATCCATCATGTTTTGAAGCAGAATCGTAGACATTTAAAATAGCGGAAATAGTAGTAAATCTAAAAATGAAAAAAACTTCGACGTCTCCGAAAAAGCATAGTTTTCGAACACGACACTATCATTTGATGTGGATAAAATATTTTTCTCGCAACCATCGTGTTTTGAAGCAAAATCGTATACATTTAAAATAGCCATGGAGTATAGTAGTAAATAGAGGCAAAAATGAAAAACATTTCGACGTCTCCGGAAACGCATGGTTTCAAACACGACACTATCATTTGACGTGGATAGCATATTTTTCTCGAACCATCATGTTTTGAAGCAGAATCGTATACATTTAAAATAGCCATGGAAAATAGTAGTAAATAGAAGCAAAAATTTAAAAGAATTTCGAACACGACACAATAATTTGATGTGGATAACATATTTTTCTCGCAACCATCATGTTTTGAAGCAGAATCGTATACATTTAAAATAGCCATGGAAAATAGTCGTAAATATAAGCAAAAATTAAAAGAATTTCGACGTCTCCGGAAAAGCATGGTTTCGAACACGACACTATCATTTGATGTGGATAACATATTTTTCTCGCAACAATCGTGTTTTGAAACAGAATCTTATACACTTAAAATAGCCATGGAAAATAGTAGTAAATAGAGGGAAAAATGAAAAAAAATTCGACGTCTGCGGAAAAGCATGGTTTCGAACACGACACTATAATTTGATGTGGATAACATATTTTTCTCGCAACCATTGTGTTTTGAAGAAGAATCATATACAATTAAAATAGCCATGGAAAATAGTATTAAATAGAAGCAAAATTAAAAGAATTTCGACTTCTCCGGAAAAGCATGGTTTCGAACACGACACTATGTTTGATGTGGATACCATATTTTTCTCGCAACCATTGTGTTTTGAAGCAGAATCGTTTACATTTACAATATCCATGGAAAATAGTAGTAAATAGAGGCAAAAATGAAAAAATTTCGATGTCTCCGGAAACGCATGGTTTCAAACACGACACTATCATTTGATGTGGATAACATATTTTTCTTGCAACCATCATGTTTTGAAGCAGAATCGTATACATTTGAAATAGCCATGGAATATAGTAGTAAATAGAGGCAAAAATGAAAAACATTTCGACGTCTCCGGAAACGCATGGTTTCAAACACGACACTATTTTTTTATGAGGATAACATATTTTTCTCGCAACCATCATGTTTTGAAGCAAATCGTATACAATTAAAATAGCCATGGAAAATAGTAGTAAATAGAAGAAAAAATTAAAAGAATTTCGACGTCTCCGGAAAAGCATGGTTTCGAACACGACACTATCATTTGATGTGGATACGTGTTTTGAAACAGAATCTTATACACATAAAATAGCCATGGAAAATAGTAGTAAATACAGGCAAAAATGAAAAAAAAAATTCGACGTCACCGGAAACGCATGGTTCCAAACACGACAATATCATTTGATGTGGATAACATATTTTCCTTGCAACCATCATGTTTTGAAGCAGAATCGTATACATTTAAAATAGTCATGGATAATAGTAGTAAATAGAGGAAAAAATGAAAAATATTTCGACGTCTCCGGAAACGCATGGTTTCAAACACGACACTATCATTTGATGTGGATAACATATTTTCCTTGCAACCATCATGTTTTGAAGCAGAATCGTATACATTTAAAATGGCCATGGAAAATAGTACTAAATAGAGGCAAAAATGAAAAAACTTTCGACGTCTTCGGAAACGCATGGTTTCAGACACGACACTACTATCATTTGATGTGGATAGCATATTTTTCTCGAACCATCATGTTTTGAAGCAGAATCGTATACATTTAAAATAGCCATGGAAAATAGTAGTAAATAGAAGCAAAAAATTAAAAGAATTTCGACGTCTCTGGAAAAGCATGGTTTCGAACACGACACAATAATTTGATGTGGATAACATATTTTTCTCGCAACCATTGTGTTTTGAAGCAGAGTCATATACAATTAAAATAGCCATGGAAAATAGTAGTAAATAGAAGCAAAATTTAAAAGAATTTCGACGTCTCCGGAAAAGCATGGTTTCGAACACGACACTATAGTTTTATGTGGATAACATATTTTTCTCGCAACCATCGTGTTTTGAAGCAGAATCGTTTACATTTAAAATAGCCATGGAAAATAGTAGTAAATAGAAGCAAAATTTAAAAGAATTTCAACGTCTCCGGAAAAGCATGGTTTCGAACACGATACTATAGTTTTATGTGGATAACATATTTTTCTCGCAACCATCGTGTTTTGAAGCAGAATCGTTTACATTTAAAATAGCCATGGAAAATAGTAGTAAATAGAGGCAAAAATGAAAATAATTTCGATGTCTCCGGAAACGCATGGTTTCAAACACGACACTATCATTTGATGTGGATAACATATTTTTCTCGCAACCATCATGTTTTGAAGCAAAATCGTATACATTTAAAATAGCCATGGAAAATAGTAGTAAATAGAAGCAAAAATTAAAAGAATTTCGCCGTCTCCGGAAAAGCATGGTTTCGAACACGACACTATCATTTGATGTGGATAACATATTTTTCTCGCAACCATCGTGTTTCGAAACAGAATCTTATACACTTAAAATAGCCATGGAAAATAGTAGTAAATACAGTAAAAAATGATAAAAAAATTCGACGTCACCGGAAACGCATGGTTCCAAACACGACAATATCAGTTGATGTGGATAACATATTTTTCTCGCAACCATCATGTTTTGAAGCAGAATCGTATACATTTAAAATAGCCATGGAGAATAGTAGTAAATAGAAGCAACAATTAAAAGAATTTCGACGTCTCCGGAGAAGCATGGTTTTGAACGCGACACTATAGTTTGATGTGGGTAACAAATTTTTCTCGCAACCATCATGTTTTGAAGCAGAATCGTTTACATTTAAAATAGCCATGGAAAATAGAAGTAAATAGAGGCAAAAATGAAAAAAATTTCTACGTCTCCGGAAACGCATGGTTTCAAACACGACACTATCATTTGATGTGGATAACATATTTTTCTCGCATCCATCATGTTTTGAAGCAGAATCGTATACATTTAAAATAGCGGAAATAGTAGTAAATCTAAAAATGAAAAAAACTTCGACGTCTCCGAAAAAGCATGGTTTCAAACACGACACTATCATTTGATGTGGATAACATATTTTTCTCGCAACCATCGTGTTTTGAAGCATAATCGTATACATTTAAAATAGCTATGGATTATAGTAGTAAATACAGGCAAAAATGAAAAACATTTAGACGTGTCCGGAAACGCATGGTTTCAAACACGACACTATCATTTGACGTGGATAACATATTTTTCTTACAACCATCGTGTTTTGAAGCAGAATCGTATACATTTAAAATAGCCATGGAATATGGTAGTAAATAGAGGCAAAAATGAAAAACATTTCGACTTCTCCGGAACGCATGGTTTCAAACACGACACTACTATCATTTGATGTGGATAACATATTTTTCTCGAACCATCATGTTTTGAAGCAGAATCGTATACATTTAAAATAGCCATGGAAAATAGTAGTAAATAGAAGCAAAAATTAAAAGAATTTCGACGTCTCCGGAAAAGCATGGTTTCGAACACGACACTATAATTTGATGTGGATAACATATTTTTCTCGCAACCATTGTGTTTTGAAACAGAGTCATATACAATTAAAATAGCCATGGAAAATAGTAGTAAATAGAAGCAAAATTTAAAAGAATTTCGACGTCTCTGGAAAAGCATGGTTTCGAACACGACACTATAGTTTTATGTGGATAACATATTTTTCTCGCAACCATCGTGTTTTGAAGCAGACTCGTTTACATTTAAAATAGCCATGGAAAATAGTAGTAAATAGAGGCAAAAATGAAAAAAAGTTCGATGTCTCCGGAAACGCATGGTTTCAAACACGACACTATCATTTGATGTGGATAACATATTTTTCTCGCAACCATCATGTTTTGAAGCAGAATCGTATACATTTGAAATAGCCATGGAATATAGTAGTAAATAGAGGCAAAAATGAAAAACATTTCGACGTCTCCGGAAACGCATGGTTTCAAACACGACACTATTTTTTGATGAGGATAACATATTTTTCTCGCAACCATCATGTTTTGAAGCAAATCGTATACATTTAAAATAGCCATGGAAAATAGTAGTAAATAGAAGAAAAAATTAAAAGAATTTCGACGTCTCCGGAAAAGCATGGTTTCGAACACGACACTATCATTTGATGTGGATACGTGTTTTGAAACAGAATCTTATACACTTAAAATAGCCATGGAACATAGTAGTAAATACAGGCAAAAATGAAAAAAAAAATTCGACGTCACCGGAAACGCATGGTTCCAAACACGACAATATCATTTGATGTGGATAACATATTTTCCTTGCAACCATCATGTTTTGAAGCAGAATCATATACATTTAAAATAACCATGGATAATAGTAGTAAATAGAGAAAAAAATGAAAAATATTTCGACATCTCCGGAAACGCATGGTTTCAAACACGACACTATCATTTGATGTGGATAACATATTTTCCTTGCAACCATCATGTTTTGAAGCAGAATCGTATACATTTAAAATGGCCATGGAAAATAGTAGTAAATAGAGGAAAAAATGAAAAAACTTTCGACGTCTTCGGAAACGCATGGTTTCAAACACGACACTATCATTTGATGTGGATAACATATTTTTCTCGCATCCATCATGTTTTGAAGCAGAATCGTATACATTTAAAATAGCGGAAATAGTAGTAAATCTAAAAATGAAAAAAACTTCGACGTCTCCGAAAAAGCATGGTTTTCGAACACGACACTATCATTTGATGTGGATAAAATATTTTTCTCGCAACCATCGTGTTTTGAAGCAAAATCGTATACATTTAAAATAGCCATGGAATATAGTAGTAAATAGAGGCAAAAATGAAAAACATTTCGACGTCTCCGGAAACGCATGGTTTCAAACACGACACTATCATTTGACGTGGATAGCATATTTTTCTCGAACCATCATGTTTTGAAGCAGAATCGTATACATTTAAAATAGCCATGGAAAATAGTAGTAAATAGAAGCAAAAATTTAAAAGAATTTCGAACACGACACAATAATTTGATGTGGATAACATATTTTTCTCGCAACCATCATGTTTTGAAGCAGAATCGTATACATTTAAAATAGCCATGGAATATAGTAGTAAATAGAGGCAAAAATGAAAAACATTTCGACGTCTCCGGAAACGCATGGTTTCAAACACGACACTATCATTTGATGTGGATAACATATTTTTCTCGCAACCATCATGTTTTGAAACAAAATCGTATACATTTAAAATAGCCATGGAAAATAGTCGTAAATATAAGCAAAAATTAAAAGAATTTCGACGTCTCCGGAAAAGCATGGTTTCGAACACTACACTATCATTTGATGTGGATAACATATTTTTCTCGCAACAATCGTGTTTTGAAACAGAATCTTATACACTTAAAATAGCCATGGAAAATAGTAGTAAATAGAGGCAAAAATGAAAAAAATTTCGACGTCTTCGGAAAAGCATGGTTTCGAACACGACACTATAATTTGATGTGGATAACATATTTTTCTCGCAACCATTGTGTTTTGAAGAAGAATCATATACAATTAAAATAGCCGTGGAAAATAGTATTAAATAGAAGCAAAATTAAAAGAATTTCGACTTCTCCGGAAAAGCATGGTTTCGAACACGACACTATGTTTGATGTGGATACCATATTTTTCTCGCAACCATTGTGTTTTGAAGCAGAATCATTTACATTTAAAATATCCATGGAAAATAGTAGTAAATAGAGGCAAAAATGAAAAAAAATTCAACGTCTCGGGAAACGCATGGTTTCAAACACGACACTATCATTTGATGTGGATAACTTTTTTTTATCTCGCAACCATCATGTTCTGAAGCAGAATCATATACATTTAAAATAGGCATGGAATATAGTAGTAAATAGAGGCAAAAATGAAAAACATTTCGACGTATCCGGAAACGCATGGATTCAAACACGACAGTATCATTTGATGTGGATAACATATTTTTCTCGCAACCATCGTGTTTTGAAGCAGAATCATATACATTTAAAATAGGCATGGAATATAGTAGTAAATAGAGGCAAAAATGAAAAATATTTCGACGTCTCCGGAAACGCATGGTTTCAAACACGACACTATCATTTGATGTGGATAACATATTTTCCTTGCAACCATCATGTTTTGAAGCAGAATCGTATACATTTAAAATAGCCATGGAAAATAGTAGTAAATAGAGGCAAAGATGAAAAAACTTTCGACGTCTCCGGAAACGCATGGTTTCAAACACGACACTATCATTTGATGTGGATAACATATTTTTCTCGCAACCATCATGTTTTGAAGCAAAATCGTATAAATTTAAAATAGCCCTGGAAAATAGTAGTAAATAGAAGCAAAAATTAAAAGAATTTCGACGTCTCCGGAAAAGCATGGTTTCGAACACGACACTATGTTTGATGTGGATACCATATTTTTCTCGCAACCATCATGTTTTGAAGCAGAATCGTATCCATTTAAAATAGCCATGGAATATAGTAGTAAATAGAGGCAAAAATGAAAAACATTTCGACGTCTCCGGAAACGCATGGTTTCAAACACGACACTATCATTTGATGTGGATAACATATTTTTCTCGCAACCATCATGTTTTGAAGCAAAATCGTATACATTTAATATAGCCATGGAAAATAGTAGTAAAGAGAAGCAAAAATTAAAAGAATTTCGCCGTCTCCGGAAAAGCATGCTTTCGAACACGACACTATCATTTGATGTGGATAACATATTTTTCTCGCAACCATCGTGTTTCGAAACAGAATTTTATACACTTAAAATAGCCATGAAAAGTAGTAGTAAATACAGGCAAAAACGAAAAAAAAATTCGACGTCACCAGAAACGCATGGTTCCAAACACGACAATATCATTTGATGTGGATAACATATTTTTCTCGCAACCATCATGTTTTGAAGCAGAATCGTATACATTTAAAATAGCCATGGAAAATAGTAGTAAATAGAAGCAACAATTAAAAGAATTTCGACGTCTCCGGAAAAGCATGGTTTTGAACGCGACACTATAGTTTGATATGGGTAACATATTTTTCTCGCAACCATCGTGTTTTGAAGCAGAATCGTATACATTTAAAATAGCCATGGAATATAGTAGTAAATAGAGGCAAAAATGAAAAACATTTCGACGTCTCCGGAAACGCATGGTTTCAAACACGACACTATCATTTGACGTGGATAACATATTTTTCTCACAACCATCGTGTTTTGAAGCAGAATCGTATACATTTAAAATAGCCATGGAATATGGTAGTAAATAGAGGCAAAAATGAAAAACATTTCGACGTCTCCGGAAACGCGTGGTTTCAAACACGACACTACTATCATTTGACGTGGATAACATATTTTTCTCGAACCATCATGTTTTGAAGCAGAATCGTATACATTTAAAATAGCCATGGAAAATAGTAGTAAATAGAAGCAAAAATTAAAAGAATTCCGACGTCTCCGGAAAAGCATGGTTTCGAACACGACACTATAATTTGATGTGGATAACATATTTTTCTCGCAACCATTGTGTTTTGAAGCAGAGTCATATACAATTAAAATAGCCATGGAAAATAATAGTAAATAGAAGCGAAATTTAAAAGAATTTCTACGTCTCTGGAAAAGCATGGTTTCGAACACGACACTATAGTTTTATGTGGATAACATATTTTTCTCGCAACCATCGTGTTTTGAAGCAGACTCGTTTACATTTAAAATAGCCATGGAAAATAGTAGTAAATAGAGGCAAAAATGAAAAAACTTTCGACGTCTCCGGAAACGCATGGTTTCAAACACGACACTATCATTTGATGTGGATAACATATTTTTCTCGCAACCATCATGTTTTGAAGCAAAATCGTATACATTTAAAATAGCCCTGGAAAATATTAGTAAATAGAAGCAAAAATTAAAAGAATTTCGACGTCTCCGGAAAAGCATGGTTTCGAACACGACACTATGTTTGATGTGGATAGCATATTTTTCTCGCAACCATCATGTTTTGAAGCAGAATCGTATACATTTAAAATAGCCATGGAATATAGTAGTAAATAGAGGCAAAAATGAAAAACATTTCGACGTCTCCGGACACAGATGGTTTCAAACACGACACTATCATTTGATGTGGATAACATATTTTTCTCGCAACCATCATGTTTTGAAGCAAAATAGTATACATTTAAAATAGCCATGGAAAATAGTAGTAAATAGAAGCAAAAATTAAAAGAATTTCGCCGTCTCCGGAAAAGCATGGTTTCGAACACGACACTATCATTTGATGTGGATAACATATTTTTCTCGCAACCATCGTGTTTCGAAACAGAATCTTATACACTTAAAATAGCCATGAAAAATAGTAGTAAATACAGGCAAAAACGAAAAAAAAATTCGACGTCTACAGAATCGCGTGGTTTCGAACACGACACTATCATTTGATGTGGATAACATATTTTTCTCGCAACAATCATGTTTTAAAGAAGAATCGTATACATTTAAAATAGCGGAAAATAGTAGTAAATAGAGGCAAAAGTGAAAAAAATTTCGACGTCTCCAGAAAAGCATGGTTTCGAACACGACTCTGTCATTTGATGTGGATAACATATTTTTCTCTCAACCATCGTGTTTTGAAGCAGAATCGTATACATTTAAAATAGTCATACAAAATAGTAGTAGATAGAGGCAAAAATGGAAAAAATTTCGACATCTCCGAAAACGCATGGTTTCGAACACGACACTCTCATTTGATATGGATAACATATTTTTCTCGCAACCATCGTGTTTTGAAGCAAAATCGTATACATTTAAAATAGTCTTGGAAAATAATAGTAAATAGAAGCAAAAATGAAAAAAATTTCGACGTCTCCGGAAATGCACGGTTTCTAACACGACACTATCATTTGATGTGGATAACATATTTTTCTCGCAACCATCATGTTTTGAAGCAGAATTGTATACATTTAAAATAGCCATGGAAAATAGTAGTAAATATAAGCAAAAATTAAAAGAATTTCGACGTCTCCGGAAAAGCATGGTTTCGAACACGACACTATCATTTGATGTGGATAGCATATTTTTCTCGCAACAATCGTGTTTTGAAACAGAATCTTATACACTTAAAATAGCCATGGAAAATAGTATTAAATAGAAGCAAAATTAAAAGAATTTCGACTTCTCCGGAAAAGCATGGTTTCGAACACGACACTATGTTTGATGTGGATACCATATTTTTCTCGCAACCATCGTGTTTTGAAGTAGAATCGTTTACATTTAAAATATCCATGGAAAATAGTAGTAAATAGAGACAAAAATGAAAAAAAAAATTCAACGTCTCGGGAAACGCATGGTTTCAAACACGACACTATCATTTGATGTG
>BKCP01010514.1:0-19090 GCA_008636005.1 Striga asiatica
ATTGTACAATTTTCTTGCGTATTATAAACTTTTATTGAATATTGCATCTTATAATATAATATTCTCTAAATAAATATATCTCGTGCTTTGCACGGGTCACGTACTATATATATCCCGTACATTTTTCTTTATTCATGTATATAATTATAAGCCTGGATAAATAGCCTTAAAATTGTGCACCCCGTGTATCGCACGGGCTCTGTACTAGTGATATTTGAACTTGTTTGGATTTTTATATTTGGAAAGTGAATTATTGTGCTTTATTATTGTTTCTTTGACATGGTTGATATGGGATTTCTGAATTTATATTTCGTTGTGGAATCGATCTCGATTAACAGGTGTGTGTTTGTAATTTTGTCCTTGTGAATTGCTGTATTTGCACAGTAAAACGTATTTTCAAAATACGTTTTTGTACTGTGCAAAATTAGGTCAAAATCGATTTGGGGATACAATTAGGGCGAAATCAATTTGGGGCAAATTTGGTTAAAAAACGTATTTTGAGAATACGTTTTACTTTTCCAAATATTATTTTCCAAAAAAATTAGTTTTTTAAAATTAAAAATATTAATTTTAAATATTTTTTCAGCAAAACGTATTTCGGTAATACGTTTTTTAACCTATTTTAATTAATTTAATTACGATAATCACCTTAATTAATTTTTTTAACAAACACGTATTCTCAGAATACGTTTTTGTTGAAAAACGTATTGTGAGAATACGTTCTTATTTAAAAAACATATTCCGAGAATACGTGCTTTTGATTTTTTTCCACTTCTTTTATTTTTTTTTATTTATGTCCACTTAATTTTTTTTATTTTTATATAAATAAATAAATCCTTGACTAACAAGGTTGTTATAAAAGATATTTTCCAGAATTGACGAAATACACTGCCTCTTTTGTAATTCCAGTAAAAAGTCTGTGAGATGGAATTTATAACCAAACATGTAGCTGACTCGTCTCTGGCAAATACTGATATAGACCGATCTTGGTTCTTGATGGATTATGAGTTATGACATTCATTTTTATTTTCCAATTTTTATTAATTCATTTATGTTTATATCTATATATGAAATATTTTAAATATATGGGATGTTAGATTTCATAAATATACGTGTTGTTTTTTATTTTTTTTCCCAATATTTGACGTAAAAAAATTAGTAATTGTTTTTTTATAATGAATCGAAAAAAGTTTTTATCCCTTTACCAAAAATTTATACATATGAATTTTCGTTTTACTTTTCATTTTTTACTTTTGAACTGAAAATATTTATTATTTTCTCTACCAGAATATTCAGTTATTCACAATGACAATGCATGAATGCAATGAACTAGGTAAATTTGTCACTGTTATCACTAAAAATAGGTAGCAATTTAGTCAGATGCATTTGTAAATCTTGTAACCGGTAAGCTTAAATATACTTTCAAATATACAAAATACATAATTTTATAATATATTTTTAGATGCTACAAAAATTATACAAATAAAAATATGGCATCATAAAATATAAAGTAATGAGTTTAACCCTATAACTGCAACGCATCTAACAACACTTGTGGCGAACAAAATGACAAATATAAGACAAATTCATGACATTCTAATCGAACCGTCATATATTTTTTTTATATATAAAAACCATACTCATATTTTAAAATATTATACTTTATTTATATTATTTTTTAAAATGAAATATTTATATTTAAAATTATATGTATTTACTGAAAAGTACGATTCCCAAACTAATTACAATCATTAATATACTTGAGAACATGCATGTTATGATACCGGTCACTAGCAGTTGTACTAATTACTAACCGTAAAGAAGCTCATTCATATGGTGGTTGCTCGTGGTCCTTATGATTGATAAAACTAGCAAAACCACTTATAAAGATAGTCTTTAAATGACACGATTAATGGCATTTATATTACATTAATTAACTAGTTAGGTATTTAACTTCCTATAATAAATTCCTAGCGGGACACCAGGAATATGATTGGTAATTCATTTTCACTAAAGTTGTTTGAGGTACTTTTATGTGATAGTTTGTACCAAAAATTTATATTTACATAGTTATTTATCATACTTTTCACTTATATTACTTTTGTAAAAATATGAGAAAATTATCTTACGTATATTTATAAAGACATGTACACATATATATATATATATAAATACTTAGATGGGCCTTAACTTTAGGTCGTGTCTAAACCTAGCCTACAATATAACAATATACTTTACATAATTAAGACTCCCTCTAATTCAAGGTGGTATAATGAATATCAACTTAAATTTGCTAAGAAGTAAACAAAAGCGACAGGGAATGAGAAAATTTGTGAAGACATATATTGTTTGATCCGTAGAGGAGACTGAAATAAGTTGCACTGTCCCATGTGCAACATTTTGTCTAATGAAATGACAATTAATCTCAATATGTTTGGGGCGCTCATGAAACATATCATTATAAGACATCTTTATACTACTCTGATTATCACAATGTAGAGCAGTAGACAACGACTGAGGAGCATCCGTTTTTCTAGTGTAGTAGAGCAAAAGTTGTTCGAAAGTTGGCTCAAGTCAATTAGGAGGGATCAGGAGGCTGGAGGAAGACTCGGAGATTGGTGGTGGATGATTTGTTATGTCAACAGGAAGCAAATTTCAGAGGCTAAAATCCAATTAACCACCTATATTCTATTGTGGTTATGGAAATCTAGGAATCTTTTGATGTTTCAAAAGACTAGAATACCACAGGACAAAGTGGTCAGTTTGGCTTAGAATGACTGGCAGAAATTATGCATAATCTCTTAAAGGAGGCACTAAGTGTGAGGATTGCTGAACGTTAGGTCCATTTCTGGTTCTGTGGCATCAGTTTGCTCTAAAGCTAGTTCCCTTGTTTCTATCTGTTGCCATGTTCTTCCTCGTGATATTTATGTCCTCTGTTAGCTGAGGTGTATGGTTTTTACTTGATTCTGTCATTGTTGTTCGCAAGGTCCCAGTTGTGTATACTACCTTGAGAGGTATTTGGTGTAGTCTTATATTGTATCTAGGCCACCTACGAGTGGACCTCTTTGTATTCTTCGATTTTTCGGAGCTAGTTATCTCCTCATCTTGTAAAAACTTGGCTTATTGGTATTTAATATTCGGTTCCTCATTTTTTATTTCTGTTCTCGGTTTTTCATGATACTTTTAGCACGTGAGTTGTAATTTTTTGGTCGGTTCTTAACTCAAACCGGTTATTGTCGGTTATTTTTCATAAGTCGGTTACGCAAAGAACCGGAAAAGAACCAAACCGTGTTATCACGGTTTGGCTCTTTTCCGTCTTTTCCGATTTCTATGAATATATTATATATATATATATATATATATATATATATATATATAATAACTGAACTGATTATTTCGCTTCGGTTCCAGTTTCGGTTCCTGAAAAATACGTTAGGAACCGAACCGAACCCAGGCCTAATGCTGAGATTTTTTGTTCTGCAAATCTATATATATGTAATAAGAATTAACCTTTTTCAGAAATAGTAAGTTAATGTTTGGTTAAAATACAGTTAACATTAATTACTTGTCATTTATAGTAACTTTTTTTTGTTTGTTTATTATTGCCTTAAATTGTGGAATTTGTTTGTTTGTTCAAAAATCTGTTTCGAATTATATGCTTATCCCATCTTCAATAATATACAATAAGGTTTACAAATCTGAGTGTAAAGAAAACCATTTTCAGGACTCTAAATTGCTATCCAATTAAACTAACTGTAAAATCATATATTTAGATAAAATCGTATTTACGGCTTATTGATTTTTATAAATCATATTTACTATTTATTGATTGTTACTATTGCATTGATAAGTGCAATCCAATATGTTTTGTAAACGAATTAAGAAGAAATAAGTACACAATAGTCTAAAATGTAAATTATTTAATAAATTGATTAGTTTTGATTAATCTACACACAATGAAATTAATTTGCATTTGAGTAATATTCCAACATTAATGTGATTTTTATAATTCAAACTATCCAAAATACAATTATTATTTTCAACACGTGTATTATTAGATATCTCAAGTTACATCCCAATATTCTTTTAGGATTCTAAAGAATCCAAATAAATGGAAAAATAAATCTTCAAGATAATTGGTCCTTAAATTCCTATTCCTATATTTAATGAGAATGTGATAAGTATAATCTTTTTTGCTTTGGGCAAATCAAAACATTTTTGAATTTGAATACGTTTCCAATATTTTGATATAGAATCTCAACTATCTTACATACTCTATTTACATAATAATAAAATCAAGCGGTTTTAATTTTTTTGAATTCGAATAAGTTTCCAATATTTTAAAACAAAAACATAATATTCACAAAGTTAATATGTGTCGTTCTTTAGAATCGAACAAAACTAAGTTGAAAAAAAAAAGTAATGTGGAGGTGGATCTTATGAAAACCCTAACAAGTAGGGAAATCTCGCCTTTTATAGGTAAAATGGATTGTTCACGACCATTGTTTTTTGACTCGGACCGGCTCGACGGGTCGACCTGGAGTCGAAACCGGTCAAGGTGGCTATTTGGACCGGGTAACAATGGACCCAGTCAAACCTGGTCTAAACCCGGCCAACCCGATCTTGACCCGGTCGACCCGGGCCATTGACCCGGCCAGGTCAACCTGGTTGACCTGGACTCTATAAATTTTTATTTTTTTAATATTTTTTTATATAAAAAATAAAAACTATGTAAATATAATGATATAGTAAATATTTATTGTGAGATACAATATTATTAACACTTAAATATACAAATTTTGTATAGAAAATATTTATTTTTGTTACTTTTATGTATATTTATATGTCAAAAATATTATATATATAATTTTAAAAATTTTAAAATTAATTATCCGGTTCAAGAATTGACTCGGTCTGCCCGGGTCATTTCCTGGCTGAGTTTAAAAACTATGTTCACGACAATTGATCATTTTGACCGATTTAGACCGTCCGATCACCGATTTCGTGCATGTGGGTCGTGTTATTATATATACTGGAAGCTTGACTTTTTCGTTATTTACGCTATTTTTTGTTGAATGGGAATCGCGTTTAACATAGAATATTTTAGATACTTCTTACATATAATGTTACCCCACATCTTTAATTTATAATTATTAGCTATTATTGTTTACTCTCCTATTTAATTTATAATTATTATTTAATATTGTTTACCCGTGCATCGCACGGGCTACACACTAGTAATTATAAAATAAAATTAATTTTTAAAGAGATGAGATTAAATTAAATTTACAACATCAGATTGTGTAAGTGTACACTTTCACAGATTATGCAAAATAAATAAATAAATATGAATTCAAAAAATCATATATTATTTAGATAGATAAATTTCTGAGTTAATTTATAAAACATGTAATTTAATTGTTTTTTAAACAATTAATATTATTTTGTAGATATTTGTAGTACATAAAACCACCGCACACATGTTTTGAATTGAGTTAAAAAAGTTACGTTATTACTTATTTTTGATTGTGTAGACATCCATTGGAAAAAAAAAATGAATGAATAAAGTTTATGTGTTACAAAATTTGTAATATATGTGTGTGTGTTAAAAAAAAAAAAATAGAACTAAAATTTTATTAAGAAAACCGTATTTTAAACACGTGTGCTGAGGTTTTTAAATAGTCATAAAAATGACCTTGAAGTTCGAAGAAAAATAAAAATAAAAATGAAAACGAGATAGGCAGCTAAATTCTTAAAATGTGAAGGAATTTTGAGGGCAGTTAAAAAAAAATTCATTAATTTTACAGCGGTTTTCTCTTATTAGAACAAAGTTATACAATTTTATAAACGTGTGAAAAATGAGAACATTACTGCGTGAATGCATGTAGCAAACTGTTAATACACTCCAACTTTTAGCAACATCTGAAATGAAAGAAACTGTTACGAGCATCAAAAGCCCCCCACTTATAGTTATGCTCCCTTCCATATAACTTCCAAATACAACTATCCAATGCCAATTCAAGCACCACTTCATGTGCCGTGGGGATTTCATAAGCCTAAAATTCAAAATAAATAATAATAATAATAATAGTAATAATAAATATATATTTTTTTACCTGAACATCAATTACACTTTGACAACAGAAGCAATAAAGCCAATAATTAATTTGTAACAGATAAATTATTATAATGGCCCCCTAAAAAATAAAAATGAGGAAAACGAGGCCCCTCCCTCCGCATCACCATCCCTTCCATTAATTAATCTATCAATAATACAGTAAATAAATAATAACGGAAAATTCAAAGTGCAATTGGGATCCAGATCGATCTCTTCTCTCTCTTCCCCCATCACTATCACTATCAGTTGGTTTTCTTCCTTCCTGTTTATAAACAAAAGCCGTGGCGAGCTTCCTCCACACCACAATCCCCACTCATAACTCATCACTACCGATGCCTCCTACTAAGATATCCTTTCTCCTCCTCCTCACCACCTCTCTTTTCTTCTCCACTTGCTTTTCCATTGACGACCAGGGCCGAGCTCTGCTCCAATGGAAGTCAACCCTAAACGACTCCGCCGCCGCCCTCCGCTCCTGGACTCCGGCCGACGCCACCCCCTGCAACTGGTTCGGCGTCACCTGCACCCCCGACGGCGCAGTCCAGGAACTCAGCCTCAAGTCCGTCGACCTGCGGGGCCCACTCCCCTCCAACCTCCAACCCCTCAAGTCGCTCAATACCCTCGTTCTCCAGTCCGCCAACATCACCGGCGAAATCCCCGCCGAATTCGGGGACTACTCCGAGCTCGCTGTCATTGACGTCAGCGACAATGCCCTTTCCGGCCAAATCCCGCCCGAAATCTGCAGGCTCAGCAAGCTGCGGACGTTATTCCTCAACACCAACTCGCTCCAAGGCGGAATCCCGCCGGAAATCGGCAACCTATCGAGTCTCGAGCATCTCATACTGTTCGATAACCAGCTCAGCGGCGAGATCCCCAGGAGTATTGGGAGGTTGAAAAACCTCACGGCCTTCAGAGCAGGCGGGAATCGTAATCTCAAGGGCCAATTGCCCGACGAAATTGGAAACTGCACCAATTTGGGGATTCTCGGGCTTGCCGAGACCAGCATTTCCGGGAACCTGCCTCCGTCGATCGGAAACCTGAAAAATATCCAGACAATCGCGATTTACACTTCTCAACTGTCTGGTCCCATCCCGGACGAGATAGGAAACTGCACGGAACTGCAGAATCTGTACCTGTACCAGAACTCTATCACGGGCCCAATCCCTACGAGGTTAGGGGACCTCAAAAACCTTCAGAGCCTGCTGCTATGGCAGAACAGCATGGTGGGGACAATTCCGTCCGGACTTGGAAACTGTAGAGATTTGAGAGTGATCGACTTCTCCATAAATCTCCTCACCGGAAAAATACCGACGAGCTTCGGGAATCTCGTCAAGCTCGAGCAATTGCAACTGAGCATGAACCAACTGTCAGGTACTATTCCTCCCGAGCTCCTAAATTGTGTCCGTCTGACTGATTTGGAACTCGACAACAATCAATTTTCCGGCGAAATCCCACCCGGGATCGGGAATTTAACGGGCCTGACTATATTTTTCTCCTGGAGGAACAACCTGACGGGCACCATCCCGGAATCTCTATCCGCTTGCCGGAATCTCGATGCCCTCGATCTCTCTTACAACGGGCTTTACGGCCCGGTGCCAAAACAGATTTTCTCACTACGAAACTTGACAAAATTGATGCTGATCTCAAACAATCTTACCGGCTTTATCCCGCCCGACATTGGCAACTGCACAAACTTGTACCGGCTGAGGCTCAGCGATAACAGGCTGGGCGGCACTGTTCCATCCGAAATCGGCAACTTGAAGAATTTGAACTTCCTCGATATTGGCGGCAACCATCTCGTGGGGCCCATACCTTCTTCCATCTCAAACTGCAACAATCTCGAGTTTCTCGATCTCCACTCCAACTCGCTGTCCGGAACCCTGCCCGAGACTCTGCCGAAAAGTCTACAGTTCGTTGACATCTCGGAAAACCAGCTCACGGGCCTGCTGACCCCAAGCATCGGCTCTCTCGCCCACCTAACCAAACTCAATCTCGGCAGAAACCATCTCGCCGGAAATATCCCTGCAGAGATCATCTCCTGCAGTAGGCTACAGTTGCTCGACCTCGGAGACAATTCCTTTTCCGGCGACCTCCCAAGAGAGCTCGGCAATCTCCCATCCCTCGAGATCTCCCTCAACCTCAGCTGCAACCAGTTCACAGGCGTAATCCCATCCGAGTTCACCAACCTCGACAAACTCGGAATCCTCGACCTCTCCCACAACAGAATCTCCGGGAGTCTCAATCCCCTCGGAAGCCTCCAAAACCTCGTTTCACTCAACATCTCGTTTAACGACTTCTCGGGCAGCCTGCCCGACACCCCTTTCTTCAGCCGACTGCCTGCAAGCAGTCTCCAGGGCAATCCAAATCTACACTTAATTACCCCAGCCAATGGCAAGGTGGGGCCCGCGGCCCGTCACACACGCGCCTCCATAAAACTGGCAATGGCGATTCTCATCAGCGTAAGCGTGGTACTCGTTCTGCTTGCAATCTATTTCGTGGTTCGAACCCGGATGACCCAAAATGGGAAGTCCATAGGGTCAAACTCATGGGAGATGACTTTCTATCAGAAGCTGGAGCTCTCGATCGATGATGTGGTTAAGAGCCTGACATCGGCTAACGTGATCGGGACAGGAAGCTCGGGAGTTGTGTACAGAGTGACAGTCCAGGAAGGTGAGACCTTGGCTGTGAAGAAGATGTGGGCCTCGGAGGAAGAGGATGAGGTGGGCCCGTTTTTGTCCGAGATTCGGACACTTGGCTCCATAAGGCACAAGAACATTGTTCGGCTCTTGGGATGGGGCTCGAGCCGAAAAATGAAGCTGCTTTTCTACGACTACCTCCCGAACGGGAGCCTGAGCTCGATGCTCCATGGTGGTGCGCAGAAGAATAATTATGGGGGAGCCGAGTGGGAGGCGAGGTTCGACGTCGTTTTAGGAATTGCGCACGCGCTCGCGTATTTGCACCACGACTGCGTGCCGCCAATCGTTCATGGGGACGTGAAGGCTATGAATGTCTTGCTCGGCAGCCGAATGGAGCCGTACCTTGCGGATTTCGGGCTTGCAAGGGTCGTTGACGCTAAACCGAGTCATAACCGGCCTCATATGGCCGGTTCGTACGGTTACATGGCTCCTGGTGTGTGTGTGTGTGTGTGTGTGTAGAATGTGTGCTTTATGTAGAGTTTTTACTTTTTTAGAGTTTGTTTGATAAAATTTGTGTTATGTTTTGTAGAGCATGGTTCGATGCAGAGGATTACGGAGAAGAGCGACGTGTACAGCTTTGGTGTGATGGTGGTGGAGGTGCTGACAGGGAGGCACCCTTTGGACCCGACGCTGCCTGGCGGGTCCCACTTGGTTCAATGGGTGAGGGAGCATCTGAATGAGAAGATGGATCCGGTGGATATGCTCGACCCGAGGCTGCGGGGGCGGGCCGACCCGCAGGTGCACGAGATGCTGCAGACGCTGGCAGTTGCGTTTCTGTGCGTTGGCGCATGTGCGGAAGATCGGCCGACGATGAAGGATGTGGTGGCTATGTTGAAGGAGATTCGGAATGTGGACCCTGCGAGGTTGGAAGGAGGTGAGTTGTTCAAGGGGAATCTTTCGGCCAATCATAAACCGCCACCTGTGCCTGAGAAAGTGTTGTTGCAAGGATCCTCAAGCTGCTCTTTTGTATTCTCAGATGATTCTGTTTGAACAGTTTTCTTTTTCATAGAAAATCTGATTTTTTTTATTATTTTTTTTTTTTCTGAATATTGTGTGGGAGAGAATTCTGAAGAGGCAGTGTAGGTAGTGTATGTGATAACAGTGGTTGTTGTGTTTCTTGTTGTTTTCTTTTGAGGATGTATTTGTTGTTACAAGTGGTGTGCTAGGAAAAAGGTCTAGTGAAAAGGCATTGTGGTGAGTGGACAAGAGGGGCCAAGAATTCGAGTTTTACTTTTCCCACTCACACGAGAAGAATTATGTGGAAAAAGGGGAGCAATGCCATGGCCCATGTGTAGTTCTCTAATCTGTAAGCAATGATTGAGCGCCGTATCCTGGCTACGGAATTTATTGCAAAGAAATTAATGATTCTATGTATTTGCTGTGCAGTCCGTACAAGGTTTTTAGCATAGACGGATTTAGATGGGCCCCCTGATTTTTTTTTTTTAAGTCAATATTATATATATTATATAAACGAAATACAATAAAATATGTATAGATTGGCAAAAAAAATTTTACAATATAATAATAATTAGTACTTATTTTCTATGCTATTTCAATTTAAATTAAGGGGCACTTCTTTAAAAATCCCTAGACCCTTTTTTAACTTCCATTTCAGTCCCTATGTCTAATTTTCTTCCACTTTACTCCCTCCCACTTGTAAGACTTCAATTATTCCCATAATGCCCTTTACTCCTTTTTATTTCTTATGCAACTGTTACTTGTTTTTGTAAAATTATTAACCTGTTTAATTGTTTTTCGCATATCTTCATCATATCATAATAAAATTCTAAATTTGTAATTTCATGTAAATAAATATACCTTGTTATTTCCATTTTGATATTTTGAATTTCCCATTCTATATCAAAATAAATTTTTCTTGTGCTCATTTTTTATTTTTGTTGTTCTAACTTTTTACAGACTTTGAGTAAAAACTTTCAAACATTAATTAGTATACTATTTAGAACTCATTATTAAGTCCTAATTCTTTACTTATTTCTTGAACTTTTTGTTCAATTTTATATATTTTGTTGTTGGGTTTTATGATTACTTCAGCAGTATTATTTCTTGAAGAACTAGTTTCTTCTTCTTCATTATTCTTTTTGGGAATAATATAGTCTATACTGGGTCTAGTCATAGACTCAATTCTTTGTATTTGAAAATTTCTTTTAGGAGCTTCCAAACGTAATATGGGTGAGAATAACTCGTCAATTTCAATTTTATCATGAGGTTTGAATGACAAACTATGATGACTATTGGTTAATGCATAATTTATTCTCCAGGTTACTGAGAAAGGGTGGTTTCCCTTTTTCATTAACTTATTTCTCAACATTTTCCAACACAGAGTGATGGATTCATCAAGATTATTGTCTAATAATGACATTCCTACTTGATAATTAAGATTAAACTTGATTTTTCCATATTTCAAGTTTCCTTGTCCTTCTGCAACAAGTGCATCAGACTTGTTTATCATCCTATTATCTTCTAGTCTGATTAGCATAGGTGTATCTATCCCTAAGCTAAACGTGCTTTTTAATATCATTTGTATTGTTGATACATGTATATATGCTATTTTATTTCTAACTTCAGATTTTATCTGTTTTAAATTTTTATAAATTTGTTTTTTACAAATTACAGGTATGATTACATTTCCTTGTGTTTGGTCTGTATCAATTGCTTCTTCTCCAGCAATAATACCAAAGAATATTTCATTTTTTCTTAGGATTAAGTTATTAATCCTTTTAAACACTTTTTCTTTTGAGAAATTGTGTTCTTTATTTAAATCGTGTTCAACTTTTCCAAGTTTTTTAGCATCTATCAGGGCTTCTACGAAATATCCTGACGTTTCTTGTTTTGAGAAATAATCTAATTGATTATTTTCCATTTAATTATTCTCTGTACCTCCAAGGATCTAAACATTGTGTAAAGAATTCTTCTTCTACTCTAGAGTTAGTTCTAGCATTATTTTCTAGGATTTGTATTCCTATATTTAAATTTTTAATTTTTTCTTTATACCACTGTAATTCAATATTTTCTCTTCCAGAAAGAGTTATCCTATTTTCCATTTCGTCAATTATTTTTTCTATAGTTTTTCTTCTGGCTAAGAAGGCATTTAACCAGCCTATTCCTGGCATTTTAGTTTAGTATTTTTGCCTGCTACCAGGCTCTGATACCAGTTTATAGGGGTACCTTCCTTTTAGAGTTTTTCAAACTCATTTTCTGAGACCTTAGTTTCTTTTCTGCGGAAATATAAGGAAAGTGCTCCTAATATTTGTCCGATTCTCGCTTCGGTTAGCGTCCAAACTTTGTTTCTTTCAGAAACTGTATTGTAGCTTTGAGCTTTTCATTTTGTTTTTTAATTCCGGGATATATATCACCATAATGACAATCACAGTTTTTATACATCCTAATGTCTTCTTCAATACAGGAATTTCCTGTAAGAAGTTCTTCTAATTTTTCAATAGCTTCTTTTTTCATTTTCTCCAAAAGCTTATGTTCCAAATATTTTATATTTGAATAAATATCTAGTTGAACTGGTTTTTTACATATATTTTTTGAAATTTCAAAAATTTCTTCCATTTATTCTAAAGGTTTTAGAATTGTCATACCTGACTTCTTCTGAAGTTTATCTGTTCCTGGGCATCAATACCCTTTCCTTCCAGTTTGTTCTGTTGATGGGTCCACCACGGCTAACTTTCGCCACTGCATTTTTATCTCAATTCCAAGCTATGCTTCAAGACGCTTTACTGCCACCACCGGGACTTATTCCGTCGAGCTTTAGCCTCCAGGAACTCCAGAGATTATGCAGGCTGTTGCCTTTGGTTTCTTTCTGACCCTTACTGGACCTGGGTTTAGATCTTGATGTTCTAAGTTTTGGAACCTTAAAGGTTCTCTTTTTCTTTTCTTAGTGTAAGGACAATTTTATAAAAATTTTTATCTTATTTCTTGAGAAAAGATTACAAGGGAGAGGAGAACATAAGATTGTTCATGTTCCGAAATAAGAATGCCTTACCACATATCGGAGGTCACTCTTATATGGACTTCATAACTTAACAACTAAGAGACGAAAAGATCCCCACAACCATAATGGCACATGGCCCATAAAAAGTAATACATAGCTGTTGATGAGTCAGCTCTCACTTATTAGTGCCTTTCATAATACGGCTTAATAATGTAAGGCACGCGGCATTACATTGTGGTGAGTGGATAAGGCTCCAACCTGGCCCTGACTCAGCCTTTCAGATCATGGTGGGGTCAGCTTTGATGTCTTCCACTTGTGCCGACTCTTCTTTCTTAGTGCTGGGTTCATGCTGTCGAGCATTATTGTCTTCTAGCTTCTTCTTTTGACTTTTCTCTTTTTCTTCATCAATCGTTGCTTGTACTGCATTCAATAGGGAATGTGTTTCTTCACTGCATCTGGTTTTATTGATAAGAGAGTTCTTCCAATTTTCGATAATCGCCCAGTCTCGACGATCAACCTTCTTTGTGAAATTACTGATTAGCAGAAATTCTTCGCTGCAGAAATTCACCTTGATTTTACTGGCTGCCGTGAACTTGTCCAAAGTCTTTATTAAGGAGTAATAAGAATCACTCCTTTCCAGTTTTAATTCATCTTCAGACGGACTTTTCAGTTCTTGGATTAGAACATTTGGAGGTCGAACCTCTCCACAAATTCCCATTTGGATAAAATGATACCCGGGGAATTGTTTTTCGTTTTCCCAGTCAGGAATTGTACTGCAAACCTTGAAGTAAATACTTTTTTGGTTTTGCAATATCTTGCATTTTTCCATATACAAACCTGTGGCCTGTTTAAGCTTGGGAAAGTATTGTAATTCCAACAATTTGTTATCAGGATATAGCAAATCCACAAATCCTCCTAATAACATGTCTCTAACTTTTTCTGATCCCAATCCAGGATACAGAATGGCTTTTAATTGCTGGTTTTTAGAAATTGGGACTAAACCCTGTTCTAATGTACTAGCGTTTAATTCCTCAAATAGAGTATACCATTCTTCTTTTGTAACAGTTAGTTTTAATAAAGAACTGTTTATTTCAAATTTATTGAACTCCCCAGAAATTTGGTTCAATATTTTGTTTCCGTTGAAAACTCCCATTTTATAGAAAACAGTTGTTCTTTCTTTAAATTTACCCTTAATTTTTTCAAGGATATTTTTAGCTTCGAATTCAGATTTCGCTACATGATAGTAGGAATCTGGCAATTCTTTTACTTTTTGGTAGTCTTGATAGACACCAATTTTAGGTCCTGTATGAACTACAAACCAATTCTTGGTTCTTTCATCTTCAGAAAACCTTTCAGTTTCTGTTTCTATTTTACCCGGAAATTCGGGTTTGATCAAGGCGTCTTTATACTGTGTATTGGCCTCTGTTTGTTGGGGCTTCTGAATTGATTTCTCAGATTCTGCCTTTAGTTTTACGATCTTGAGCTTTTTCTGAAGGATCTCAAGTTCATGCTGTTTCTGAAGTATTTCCAGCTCGAGTTCTTCGATCTGTAAATCCATTCTTGATCTTTTTCTTGATAATTGTTTAATTGGTACCTGTTCAGTTTGCACCTGCAAATTCACGAGTTAAACAGTCTGCAAGACAATTTTTATCACCTTTTATGTATTCAACATCAAACTGGTAGTGTTTTAAGTGTAATTGCCACCTAATTAATCTACCTTGTTTATAATCTCCTTTGAATTCATTTTTAACAAAATAACTGAAGTTTTTATTGTCAGTTCTTACTAAGAATTTTTTAGAGATGAGATAAATTTTAAATTTTTGAATGCCTCGTAGAACTGCAAGCCATTCTTTCTCATTACTGTGATAGTTGTTTTCAGCACTTTTAAAAGTTCCTGACGTATATCTACACAGTTTCTCTATAGTAGAGTCTACTGGTTTCGCTTTTAAAACTGCACTCCAGTATGTATTAGAGGCATCTGTTTCTAAGATCATGAAATCATCTTCTTGTGGATGATATAAAGTTGGTAAGATTTTGAGTTTTCTTTTTATCTTATCTACATACAATGTATCACTTGGTAACCAGATGAATTCTACATCTTTTTTCAATTTTACTTGTAGAGGTTTTCGTATTTCTGCCAGATTGGCTACATATCCTTCTACATAGTTTAATATTCCAAGAAACCTTTGAAGTTGTTTCTTATCTTTTATTTCTGAGGGAAATTCAGATATTTTGGTCATAATATGCGGTTGCATAGTTAAACTCCCATTTTCTATTTCTAAACCTAAGAAATTAATCTTGGTTTGGGCAATCTTTGCTTTTTTCTCAGAGAGTATTATTCCTTCTTTGAGACATTGTTCAAGTACACGGATTACATGTACATAATGATCTTGTTCAGTTTTGCTGAAGACTATTATATCATCAACATAGACTGTACAAATATTTTTAAACTCTTTACTTGGGTCTTTTAGACACAAAGCATTATCAATTCTTCGTTGGAATATTCCAGGTGCTTGTTTTAGTCCAAAAGGGACTACATTCCACTCATAATGTCCATTGGGACAACTGAATGCTGTTAATTTTCGACATTCTTCTTTAAGAGGTACTTGCCAAAAGCCACTCTTACAGTCAAATGTACTAAAATATTTCATGTCTTTGATTAAATGGAATAATTCTTCCTTTTTAGGTAAGAAATATCCATCCATTTCAGTATAGTCATTTAACCTTTTGTAGTTGATGACCATTCTTCTTTTATTTCGTCTCTTTTCTGATTCTTTTTCAACCAGAAAGGCTGGACTACTATGCATTGAATTACTTGGTCTAATTACTTTTATTTCAAGTAATTCTTTTATCTGTATATTAAATTCTTCTCTGTCTCGAGGAGTATAACTCATGGGTTTAACTCTTATAACTTTTGTAGGATCAATGAGTTTTATTTCAGCATGTAAAGCTTTATTTTGTATGCTTTTATTTAGTATTTTATCTAACGGGTTTTCACTCGTTATTTTCTTAAGAGCTTTTTGGCAATCTTCAAGAGACAGTTTATAAATCGTTTCGTGTTGTGAAAGTAAAGTTTTCATAATAAATTTACATTGCATTATTTTGAAAAAGATTCTTTCTAGATCTTTTGTTTCCTCATTATATGCAATATTTTTCTTTGGATTTTTTATAACCTCACCACGTTTTCGTAGTTTGGCGTTATGTTCCATAAATTTTTCGGATGCAAAGCTATAAGCTTTACTGACAATACTAATATGTACTGCTGTACCATTAAGATGGAGCAAGACATAATCAAGTTCTTGAACAAACGGTCTGTATAATTTCAAAAAATTGTTTCCTATCAATAAATCAACTCCAGTATCTTGTTGATATATTGTAGGAACATGAAACTGTTCACCGGCAATGTGAAAAGTTACATTATAGGCTACTTTTGAGAGGGTAATAACCTCTTTATTGGCAACTTGTGCTGTAATCTTTTGTTTAGCAGTTTCCCACTTTTCTTTGGGTAATACTAGCTGATTTGCAGCGCAAATACTTGCTCCAGTATCAATATACCCATGAAGGTGATATTGTTTATATCCAGGAAATTTAAATCCAACTTTTATATATGTACTATTTGGATTGGTTATATTTGACAATCGTTCCATTCATCAGAACTTTCATCACTACAACTTTCCCATTCTGAATTTGGTTTTGTACTAAACCTTTTAAATTCTAATTCAAATTTTAATTCATATTCTGAGCTATTTGAATCATTTTCTGACTCAATTGGTTCAAAACTGTATTTTTGCATTGCATAAAGCATTTTTACTTTATCTTTTTGTTCATTTCTTTTTGGACATTCGTTAGCATAATGTCCTTCTTCTTGACATAACCAACACCTACAATTAGTTTTGCCCTTAGGGCAATACTTATTGTTTTTCTTTCCAAACCTTTTTCTATATTTTGGTTTATTAGTATTATTATAACTTTCTTTTTTATATTTTCTATACTTGGGAATGTATCTCTTATATTTTTTAAATTTTTGCTTGTTTTGTTTGCGATAAATCTTTTCTTTCTTTGTTCTACATCCCCACTCAGCTTGAGACTTTCGTACTGACGGATCGTCATAAAAAAAATTTATTTGGGATTTCTAATAGTTGTGGATCACAACAAGGTTTATTTTGGTAGTATAAAAGAGTTCCTCTTAATTGGGTGTCTTTGCATCTATCTTCTATTGTTTCTTTTAGAAGATTAACTCTTCCTGCAAAGCCATCGGTAATATGGTCAGATTTATTAGACCATTTTTTATTCATTTCAAAAGCCCACAAAGGTGATAGTTTATTAAAATATTTTTCAGCATAAGCTGGTCTATCTTCTTGTCTTAACACGTAGTACCATTTTTCATACTCACATGTATAATTTTTCCAATAACAGATATCACATATCTGAATATTATCTAAAATGAACTTTGCCTTTTTATGTCTTTCTTCTAAGACAGCGTTTGTATTATCTAGTTCTCTTACTCCTACAAATTCATTAATTAGTAATTTGGCAAGAGCATTTAGATATTCTATGTTATCATCTGGTTTATTCCAATGAGCATCAAGGCTAGGAACATATGGATTTGAGTCCCACCAATTTTTAACATTTCCTTTCATATGAAGTTCTAAGTATGTTTTCAGTGTTCTTAGGTCTTCAAATGCTTCTTTATTAGTTTGTATTACTACTAACATGTAGTTGTACCAACTTTTTATTCTTTCAACCGGTTTTGCTAAACAGTCTAAGTCAAGAATGTTGTCGTTATTATTTTTCGAGTCATCTTTTGGAATAAACTCTTTTGGAATAAAATTCTTTGATTTTTTCTTATAAGTTTTAGTTTTGCTTCTATTCATATTCATCATTCCTGGGAAGTTTACTTCTGGGAAAGTTTCATATGTTTTATCTTCGTCTGATACTCCAAAATACCTATCAGCATTTGGATTGTAAAATTCATCATTTCTACATTCTTCAGGAGTCATGAATTCATGGGTATCACAATAATTACTTGGTCCTGGAGGAATATCCTTCAGGTCTTCTTCAATCTTTACATTTAAGCGATTTTTAGGTTCTGAACTATCACTTTCTGTACAAGATTCACTATAATTACCTATGAATTCTTTCAAAGATAATATATTCTGATATTTATCTATTAAAGATTGAACATCAGTTTTATTTTGACTCAATTCTGAATCAGAACTCATTTTTTCTCTTCTAGTCTTTTATATTTGTCCTTTTCAAATAAATCTTTAAGATTCCATTCATTGGGGGGTCTATAAGTAGGTATAGACTTCTTTTCTTTAAAGACTTTTATAAGTTTTTCTATTTCTATTGTTTTTGTGTCTTGGTTACTAGAATCAGACTGATGTATTGTTTGTTCTATTTTTAGAACGATTTCTTTTATTTCACTAACTATTGTTAGAATTTGTTGTACATTTCCTATTTCCGGATTTTTAGACATTTATTCCTAACTCATTTCCAATTTGATTTACAAGTTGGATTACTTTATTTAGTTTTTCTATTAGTGGGTCAATTTTTGGAATTTTCCCATCTAATTTTGTTAGAGTATCTTCTAATCTGTTTATGTTTATCTTATTAATATTTTCTATGATTTTATCAGCTTTTGCTGCAATATCAAGAATTTCTGAAAGTAAAGTATCAAGAAATTCAATATTTCTACTTGTTTTTTCGAGTCTTTCAAGAATTAGACCTTGATTTTCTCGAATTTTTTCAATATTTTCCCAGAGGGGAGTGTTTTTCATTTTTTAATGCTTTTTAAGTGAGTTGGTACCGTTATGAGTAATACTGGTACATTTTCTTTAAAGGAGTGGTACAAAGATAAAATTGTGTTTTATCTAATTGCTATAAGGGTAAAAATGTATTTTTCCCTTATGAGGGGACCAATTCTTTTGTCTTTAGGGAGTGGAAAGGAAGAAAATTTTGTTAGGGATTGAAGAGGAAAGTGAAAGTAGGTTTGGGGATTTAAAAGGAATTAGCCGTTAAATTAATAATATTATTTATTTATTGAAAAATATGCTAACAATCATTATATATTACATTTCTAGATAAGTTTTGAAATCATTTATAACGATTTACTCTTTCAATTTTTTAATTGTTCAATTTAATGATTTAAAAAATTGAGTATTTATTTTAATTGTTACATTTTTTTAATGTTTATTTTTTACTTTTTTTGTGTAATCACATATTTTTGACTTATTTATTTTATTCTTAAAAAATGTTCATTTGATAAGCTCTCATTAACAAAAATATTGTGCAATGTGCTTCAAAATTTCAATCTAAATC
>BKCP01010514.1:19112-48194 GCA_008636005.1 Striga asiatica
GGTTAATACGAATTCTAAGTATTTAAAACTTGATGGTAAACATGTCGATATTTATATTTACAATAAATACATTTTTACATGAAATAAGTGTTTTAACTTAAACTACAAGTTGTATTTAACATTTAAAATCGGGTCCTCCTGAATGAAACTTCTAGATATGTCACTAGTTTTTAGCCTGCGTGTTAAAGAGCATCCTACAAGTGGATGGGTTGACAGGTTCTTTATTCCTTTATACATATATATATATATATATATATATATATAGACACAAGAATGTATACTGATTTTTTAGTTGGAAATGGTGAAAAATAAGAAAAGCATAGTTTAACAGCAAATCCAATATTATTCTACAATACAATTCTAGAGTTGTACAAAAAATCTATTGAAATGTTGCGTTATATATGTTGGAGTTCTCTCTTTGAGATTCTCTCTTTCTAGAGTGCTAGTTCCACTTCGTTGGATTGTAATTAGGGCTTCTTCGTTCCTTCTTACTTCTTTTTTTCCACCCTGGTTTTGTTCTCTAGTGGTTTCTTTAGGGTTTTAGGGTGTCTTGCTTTGTTAGTCTATGTCTAGGGTATTTTTAGGGGTGGCTTCTTGGCTTGGCTGTTCTCTTCTGTCTTTTCTCTGGTTCCTTCAGTGTGAGTTCTTTTGTTTAGATCCCTCTCCTGGTTTTGGTGTTTCTTTGATCGTCATTCCCCGAGTCGTGTCGGCCCTCCCTGGGGCACCTCTAGTTTGGGTCAAAGGGTTTCGCTAGCTCCCCGAGGCGTTTGAGTGGTCAGCCGGGAAAATGGAACAAGAAATTTTAGATAGGATGCTTAAAATAAAGTCATCGAAAAGGGAAGAGGACGTCGGAGCAGTAATTTTGTCCTCGTGGCGTGCGTACTCACGTCCTGGGTGAATTTTTGCACAGATCAACGGACGTCGGAGCAGTAATTTTGTCTTTTCTGCTGATGGCTCTTGGAACTATCTTTTGTCGAAGCATCTCAGGGAGCATCACTGCACAAATCAATTATTATTTTTGCAAATTGGCATTTTTTGCCAATCGCGGGGGCAACTTGTAGTATTTGTTGACCTTGATGGTTTATCTTGACTGGTGTTGTCCTCTCAGGAACGTTGTACCAGAACCACGTGAAGGAGGTTTCCAACATCTTGAATACCAAAGTTTTTAACAATGGAAATCCCCAAAAGCATTGAGGCAGAGGATCGTGGGTCTGTCCAAGATCAACAACCGGAGGAACATGATGAAAAACGATAGGGACGACGAAATGTATACACTGATCGAGCATTTGCTAATCAACTACGAGATCATGTAATTAATACATGAACCTGCGATTCGTATGTGAAGGTAGACAAGATACATTTTTTTTTTTTTTTTTGTTATACATAGTGGTAGGAATGTGGACTTCATTCATGTAGTGTTTATACTGGTGTCTAACATTTCAAGTTGCCTCATAATCGTTTATGTAGTATTTATTGATACGTGACATTTCAAGTCATGCAGAAAGGACTGTTCGAATGACGGGTTTGCTTCAAAAAAGGAGAGTTATTAAAATATGCGATTAGTAAGCGAAACATAATTAGCAAAAATTAATTACAAATTTTATTTTTAGTAAGTTCTTTATTAATCATTCATTATTACACAAAAGTTGTTCTGACGCATACTTGTGATATAGTTATTATTAAATACACAAAAAATAAAATTGAAGCGTTACGACACTGTCAAAGAGATACAAATATTGGATCGCAGAAACAACAGTTCGAAGACATGATTGCCTCGAAAAATGCAATATATCATGCGACTGTTTTCGCGTCAGAATAGATCGCAGAGTAATAATATTTTTAAAATTGTAAATTTAAATTATGCTATTAAACTGCGTAAGAGATACGCCCGAACTGTGATCCTCCGAACCATTATTTTTATTTTTTTTGTTACTAAAATATGCAATTAGTAGGCGAAACATAATACGCAAAAAATAATTGCATATTAATTTATTTGAAATTTTATTTTTGGTAATTTCGTAATTAATCTGCGATTATTACAAGAAAGTTGTTCTAATGCATATTCTTCACATAGTTATTGTTAAATACAAAAACTAAATTAATATTGGATAAAAACGACTGTGTAATTTTTGGTCAATTCGTACTCTGCGATTAATGTTTCTCGACAACTATTATGACCATATTTGTCGCATAGTTATTACTTCTAGAAAAATAGTGGAAGCGTTTTACTTTCAGACGCGAGCGTTTACCTTTTACTTTTAATTTTACTTTTATACTATTACACATATATCCCTAGAGAACAATTTTAAAAAAGAGAGAAGGGCAAAATATTGGCTTTGAATCTTGCGACATTACTTCGCATAGTTAGAACTAAATAAACTGTTAAAAAAGATGAGTGACATGAATGATTATGAAATTGTTCAAGATTTCATGATTGTGGTGTTAGAAGGAGAATCAGTGGTGGCAGGACACCGAGCGGCTGTCGGCACTAGTCTGGCAGCGGGCGACTAAGTGGCTGCTGGTACGTCCGACGTCTGAAAAAAGTATATTATTTAATTCATTTTCATCTACTTGTGATAGTTAAGAAATATGAAGAAATTGTTTTTTATATTCGATAATTAGGTTTCATGGTTGTACAAGAGAGGTGACCTGGTCAGTAAATATGAAGGTTTGAAGATCCAACACCTACAACCGACATTTCATTCTTGTTGAAATCAAGAAAAAGTTGGCCAACGTTGATGGGGCTCTGGATGATTTTCAGGTCTCGGTCTTTGGTCGGTTCCTTTTGTTTCCTGATAAGGCTAAGGTCTCACAAAAGGCACTTCATGTGATTCTTTCGTGCGAGGTGACTCATGCCGTCAGAATCCCAAGGAGATATGATTCCGCATTAGTGACCATTTTACACATTTCTTCGCCCATGAATATGTTGGGGTGACCAGGCTTGCTTTTGGATCATCCGAGTTTGACCCGAACTCAGTGCCTCCTCCTCCTCTATCTCCATTTTCTATTTCCGATATGATGGCAAGTCGGTCAGTAGAAGTTGCGTGAGGACTTCAACAGTGAGATTCGCCAAGATGCTAACAATCATGTATTTCATCCTTGCTCATGACGACTGTCGTACAAGACCTCGAGATATTGAAACTTGGCTGGTGGAGTTTGCTTGAGGGCACCCACATGTGGGAGACTTTTCCATTGGGGGAGGGAGGGTTACTCGTTTTAGTACTTGTTTGATTACTTGCAGACGACCCAGTACCATAATAAGATGCAATCAAATCTATGAATTTCACTGGGTGTTTTTTGACATAGGAGAAAAGTGCATTTTTCGTCCTGTAAGTTTACCCCTCTGAACAATTTAATCCTCTTCGAATAGCCAATTTGAGTTTCGTCCTCTAACTTTAAAAAAATGTTGTAGATTCGTCCCCGACTCGCCGGAAACCCGTTAATTGGCCGAAAACACGCACATGATGAAAATTAATGGCTCTTTAAGCCTACGTGGAGCCGGATTTTCCACACTGGCGACCTTATTTACAAGTGGAGGACGAAAAATAAACGAAAAAAATAAATAAAAATTCCACGTGCCGAAACACGTGGATTAGGAGGGAAAAACAATGAAAAGGCATGAAAACTGAACAGACATCCCACTTCTTCCCCTTCCCGCAATCTCGTCGCGTTTCCAAATCCAAATTCTCTCTAAAAAAAAAATCCTCCATCGTTCACAAATCCCAAAGCCAAAAAAACCGAAATCTCGAAATCAAATATTGAGAAGCAAGAATTCAAATGATTCCTGAGAAGATGTTCATCCGGAAGCAGATTCGTATGCACAATGGACCTAAATTCGTACAGTGGAATGTTCATTTTTTTATGAAAAACCCTAAATTCGAGGTGAAAATGGTTCATTTTGTTAAAGTTCGTACAATTAAAATGAAATGAGGATCTAAATTCCGTACATTATAATGAAATTAGGTGAAGGAAAATTTCGAAGGTGAAGGAAAATTAGGGTTCTTGAACGAAATCGACAATTTGGAAGAACAAAATCAACAATTTTCTCAACAATTTTCAAAATTAGGGTTCTTGAAGATTTGGGGATCTTGTGATTTGGGAAAATAGGGTTGAAGGAGGATGGAAACGATTCAATATCAGAAAATCCGTTTCATTTTATGCCCGGTTCTTTTCGAAGTGTTTCGGCACGTGGATTTTTTTTTTTCGTTTATTTTCTGTCCTCCACGTGTAAATAAGGTCGCCAGCGTGGAAAATCCGGCTCCATGTAGGCTTAAAGAGCCGTTAGTTTCAATCACGTGCGTGTCACGTGCGTGTTTCCGACCAATTAACGGTTTTCCGGCGAGTCGGGGACGAATCTGCAACCCTTTTTGAAAGTTAGAGGACGAAACTCAAATTGCCTATTCGAAGAGGACTAAATTGTTCAGAGGGGTAAACTTACAGGACGAAAAATGCACTTTTCTCTTTGACATAGTGTTACGAGGCAATCCCTGCATTAGGTTGTGCATGTAGAGCACGTACCTTCGTGAGATCTCCACCACAGGTGGTTCAATGGGAATTCAAGATGGTCTCATTTCCAAACACATTTTTTTGACGATGAGGTATTATTTGAAATAAAACTTTTACCATTTATTATATAATTTTATTTATTTTAATTACTTTATTTATCTTTGTGTTCTTTATTTATAAATAAATGTAGTTAGCGGTACATGATAAGTTAGAGCCAAATGAGGAAGTGATTGCCCTGTTGGCCCTCGAGAATGTGAATGTTGAGGGCCTCGAGCCTAACTCGGCCGCCCTCAGCCGTATGCGTGACTCGGCAGCGCCATCCATGTCGAATCTACAATCTCAAATTGTAGACAACATTGTGCTCGATCCTCAACAATGGTTGCCGACATAGCAGTTCGTTTGGTCACCCTCAGAGAGCTAGTCGAATGTCCACAATCCCCACGGACAGATCCACAAGCTGACAACCCATTGTCTCGAACTGGCGGCCAAACCCCTCATACTGGCGACTCAAGTTGTCGATAGCACTATCATCTGCAACATCTTGTCTTCGCGGCGGCATCGTTGATCGTGGCTGGTCACTTATACCAATTGATATGGAGCGTACGAGTTAGAATAGAAGAGTAAAAACTCAACAAATTTCTTACACATCTAAAACAACAATGCTGGACAAAAGAACAATTGAAGTAGAGACATAATAAAAGAAAGAGAATGAGAAAAGGTTACATCCCCAAACAAGAACCATTGTTTCTCAAAATACGTGTTTTGTATCTCATTCATCAGCTGATCATATGCCGATTACATGAATATCGCTGTCCATCTCTATATATGGCTGCACGAGCACAAGAAGGAAACTTATAAATCTTCATGTCTAATAGCTATGCACATGAAAAAAATTATGTGTAGTTCCCAACAGGAATCATAGTAGTCGAGACATCTGCCAAGCTATACAGTAAACGGTAGCCACAGGTCTGCCGGACATTTTATCCCATACAAATCACATTATTTCGTGGATTGGAAATTTCACACAACTGCAGTCCCAAAGTCAAGAAGCAAAATGAAGTCCTATACAGATCTTCTCACGACCAGATGCTCTCAAATCTTCTACAATCACATCATAAATTTTCCTCGAGGAGTAGATCTACTCCTTCGACATTCAGGAACAGCCGGACGTCCTATATCCTTCCCATTCTGAGTTACTGTATTTAAAGTTTTGTAGTCTTGGTATGCAGCCAACAAGGGATCCACGGATTGGATTACTTCTCTGTAAAATGAATAAAACAAGTTAACAATCTTGGCACCTAAAAAGAAAAAAAAAAAACATTGGCATGGTGGATAGTTCGTGATGGAAGGGTCTCATGGCAAAACTCCAATAAACTAAATACATACACAATCAAAGTTTTTCTAATAACAGTGTATTTATGTTGTCATACCTTGGTTCTACATTTTGGGAGTTACTGGAGAAGTTTTTGTGAGCCTTCTTCATCCTACTGGCTGGCAACTGAAAATGCCCAGGCCCGCTTTCCAAACCCGAAAAATCAAATTTCTGAGTCTCGTCCAGCAATTTTTCCGCGCACACATCAGAAAGTAGGTGTATTTCAGGATAACTAGATTTTTGGGCTTTAGCCGCTATATGCGGCTTGGCATTGATCTTGACCTTGACCTCCTGTTTAGTTTTCCTGATGCCACCATGCCGTACATTCAGCGCTTGTTTAATGTGTTCTTCACTTTCGGGCTGAGATTTTCGTTCAAGGGTGTCCAGGAAAGGTGGTTCTTTTGACCCTTCGTAAATGGGGCGCAAATTTACTGCTACGGGTGCAACTAGAGGCACACTAGCAATAACAGGTTTATTTAACGAGAGGCTAGCAGGATATGGAGCTTTCAAGGCAGGCGGATTTTCGAGAACATCGGGCTTTATTCGAGGTTTAACGATAGCAGATCTATCGGTTGATATTGATCTCCTGATTGGGGGAGATGAAAATCTAGGCATTATGGAGCTTGCTGGTTTGTCTTCTGGTTGGAGGGGCATTTTCGGTATGACATCTTTGTTCGTGAATTTTGAGGGAAATCGAGATCGCCTCTGTTTACGAGAGGAACAGCTTCTCGCCTGTGGATTTAGCATAGTCGTTAGGTACTACATGGGTGAGGTAAAAAAAATAGATAAATAAATAAATAATTGGAAATCTGTGCATGTGTAAGTCTTAACAAACCCCAGAGCCATATAATAAAAGCCATTATCCTAAACAATGTAGTTCTTTAATGGCAAGGTGAATCCTCACCACACTTCTCACATAAACTAGAACAAGGACAAAAGCTTAAAAATGTCTTGAACTTCAATTGTGCTATTTTTTTATGTTACCGAGAATTAAGAAACCATGATTCAACCTAAAAATGTGAGGATCTGATTTTGGATTATTCATGAATACTTGAACTTTTAGCTATCATATACTGTAGCTGTGGATGTTACCTCCGCATTTTGAGTACCAAGATGTTGCTGATTGCTCTCAGGCTTCAAACTGGCATTGCTGTTAAATTTAGGTAGCCGTAGTGGAGATACTGCTCCTCGATTATTTGTGCGACTTTTTAGCTGTTCCAACTCAACTTCCTTCCTCTCCAGTAATAGCTTCAAGTTTGAGATCTTAATAAACCATGAAATAGTAAGAGTGTGAGCTGAAGGTGAT
This sequence comes from Striga asiatica, assembly GCA_008636005.1. NCBI lineage: Eukaryota > Viridiplantae > Streptophyta > Magnoliopsida > Lamiales > Orobanchaceae > Striga > Striga asiatica. The sequence goes on from BKCP01010514.1 coordinate 26,297, forward strand.
CCAAGCCAAAGCAGATAAGTAATTGTAAAAGAACAAACCTCTTCTTTAAAGTCCTTTATCTCATTAGTCTCTTTGTTAGATTGGGCGGCCCCAAGATCTATCGTGGCAACTCTTTCAGCAAATTTCAGGGTACTGATTGTCTCCCCTAGAGCATTAACATCCGGGTTTATATGAACAAACATCAACGTCTTAGCATGCCCTCCTGCTCAAAATATAACAATGATCAGGTAATATGTTATTCACATTGTTTTGCTAACCTTCAATAATAATCCTAAAACTAGCTTTCAGAAAACTTGATGTTTAGAATTTTTGTTCTTTTTCTTTCCATAGTGAACTCCTATAAGAGAAATCAATAATTGAAACATATAGCAGACTTAAGAAAAGACAAGAATTGCTATAGCAAAGCTAAAATTCATATCATTTTTCTACTATATACCAAAATGGAAGATTGCTCACAAAATAAATGTGGGTTGTATATACTACCTAAAGAATCTTGCAACACTTGAGTGAGCTTGCTATTTCTGTAAGGTATATGAGAACTCTTTTGTGCAAGTGCAGCAATGACATCACCAAGTGCAGAGAGCGACTTATTAATATGCTGAGCTTCCTTTAGTCTCTCACCAACAGCTTCAGATTTATCCACTCTCTCACTCCCAGCTAGATCAACTAAATGAAGGCAACCCTTTAATATTGAACCTGACACCAGATCTTTTCCCCTAACATGAACTGTCAAAATACTGCAACAAAGGTCTTCAGTTTTACTAAAAAAACATTAGATTTCATACCAAAAAACAGTACGCTTAAAAGGGCCAGTATAATAATAACCTATGAGATCTGCTGCTCCGTACATTCAAAGCTGTAGCACCCACAGCACGGTTCTTTTGTCCGATTTTCATCAAATCAAGAACATCTTGAGTGCATTTAACGGGAACTAGACTAGCATCCGGAACATTAAGGCCATTAAGCTGAGAATTATTTCGAATATCTAACGTATGGGTAATTAAGGACAATCAAAGTTCATTTCTGAAAATTGTTATAAACAAGATTTTGAAATAAAAAATATTAAAAAATGGACAAGGATATCTTCTGCTACTTCCATCAGATACCAGCAAATCTCTAACTTGTTCGTTGTATATCTCAATCATTTGAACACCAACTTCATATTCTATAGCGTCCATTCTGTCCTTAGAAATGTGGAACAGGTCACGTAACGCTCGATAATTTACTCCCCATGTCTCCTCTGTTGTCAAATCTGGACCACTCTTTTACATGGAAATTCAATGGTCATTGTTTCATTCACAGATATTCAAAGGACAATTACAAGCCATATTATTGTTGACATGGTAATCAGCCTACTACAGAATAGCTGACCTATCATAAGTTTTTAAAGTTTCAACCACCATAAAGCCAAAGAGGTTTATTTTTGTATAGTAACATGTCCAATGGCAACCAGCTATAATGTTGTGGTTGAGAAACTTTAATAGTAGTTGATAACTACCTTGGAAGATGGAACCATCTTTATAGTGACTACCTCAAAATCATTAGGCTAATATGGGCAATATAGTATATCTAGTGATGAGTGATCTAGAAAATATGCATCGTGTTTAAAGCTCTAGAAAAGATGTGACATAAACATTACATGACAAAACATGATATAAGTTGTGCACTTGATGCTCGGGAAGGTAAAATGCTGTTCATCAGGTATATTTTCAAACTTATTATGCCTAACGTCCTAGAGACCCTATTGAAGTTGAATATTAATCGTTATAATAACTATAGTACCATGGTATACGTCTTCCCGGAGCCCGTTTGACCATACGCAAAGATGCAAACATTATAGCCATCTAAAACAGATCTGATCAGTTGTTGAGTGTCAGCATATATATCTTCTGCAAAATCCAAAAGAGTTGAGAATGAGAGCGTGCAATAAGGTATGTGTATGATAATGATGGAGTCATAAACTTCTCTATTATATGCTAATTTTGTTTTTAAATGACTACTTATAAAGGTCGGATGAGGAACTGAAAAGACGTACGTTGCGTCACATTTGTCCCAAACACCTTATTGAATGAGAAAACCCTTCTTGCATCTTTGCTGGGCTTTAGGGGATTCACAATCATGATATTTCCATTTTCCCCAATATAATCAACTGTAGACTGTCCATTACATTGATCTGGGAGGAATGGTCTTACTCTACAGTAAACTCGGATGGTCCCTGGAATATCATATCCCATCATATTGAAATCAATGATCTTTCTATGCCACAAACTTGTGTCTGTAACTAAATATTTATACACACATAAGTGCACCTTTTAGATCTTGAACTTGATTATATAGAAGACGATTTTCTTCCAAAACTTTGTGATATGACGAAGCAGCCACTTCTAGACCCTTAACATGGTGTCCTGGAAAAAGTAATAGCTTTATTAATATACCATGGAATTTCAAGTCAAGTTTTTCAGGTGAAACACGAAATGCACAGAGATTAAGAATAAAACAAACTTACCGAGGGAGTGAAGTTCGTTTCCCCATCCTAACCGAGCACGGCTGAGTTCTTCCTTTGTCTCATTAAAAAGAGCTTTTAAATCCTGAAATTGATTACACATTAAGAAAATAATGATATGCTTTTCATATATTATTAACATATCAACAATGTGCAGCACATGAACTTTGATAAACAATATCAAACTTGTGCGACAGACTTATTAAAAATGTCTTAATAATAATAATCAATAAGAGGTGAAAATTGCAAATAATTGTGACAATGCACACACTCGCATCGAGTGAAACCATCAATGTGATTCAATAATGATAGGGTCTCAATCAACCTTAAGAAATTAGTTATCTTTAACATGTAATGATCTCCTTCTGAACAACTACATTACTTGGTTCAAGCTGCCATTGAAGTCAAAATCACAACAAAATTATTTCTCGTGTATTATTTTAATTTCTCATCCTACAATATTTCTAAGTCATTAGTTAGGTAAACAAAGATCCAAAGGGTGGGAAAAAAACCAAGAACTAATACCTCTAGTTGTTGGTGTTGAAGATTAAGTAGTTCTATACCAACACGAGAGGAGTTATTCCTATTACAAGTTCTACCACCTTCTCCTCCACAAATGCAGAATTTTGCAATATCCTTTGATACTAAACTCGTCCTTTTGCTCAGATACTGTAATATAGCTTCACCAAACTGTGTTTTAGATTGAGGACTGCAGCCACTGTCCAGAACTTGATTCAGAAACAAGTTAAGCTGCAAAATCAAAAAATAACTTAAACCTCAATAAGACTACATATTTGGAAAATGAGTTGTCGTATTGAGAGCAGTTGTGCCATCTTCATAAATATTTACTGCAAATTCAACCACCTGACGCCCTTGAGAAACCAATAATTCTGAAAATTCTTTAGCCACCTTCTTCAGCACTGTATCGATGACCTACATTTTACAACAAGACTGGATTTATGATGATAAGCAAATATAAATACATAGGTTATGCCAATCGAATGATTAGTAAAAAAATGTTGCAAGAAATGACAAACTGATTTATTTGTGTGACTATAAGAGATACAAAAGATACTTATGGAACCAACTCAAATGACAGAACAGTATGTATCATATATTTTCATAAACAGGAGAAAATGGCCTTGACTTAAAAATCAGCATCAAGTGTTTTCTACTAACCATATCATTTCTAACAATTGAAGTCCCAAAAATATGATGCTTTAATCACATGGGCAAACCTCAACTAGTAGATCAGTGATAACGGGTGGCCATACATCAACTTTTATCTTATACTGTCGAGTTCTGGAAATGCCTAACATTCTAAATTTCTCAAAGAACAACCATGCTATTTCATTTTACTGCGTAACACAAGAAAATCATTTGGACCCAGATAATTTAGCAGAGTTAGCATTACAGAATTTTCGTGTACAGATATCTATGTAAACAGTTACAAAGAATACTCAAATCCTAGAGACAACATGAGATATAACATTTTGTGGAAACCTCAAGTCTTTATAGATATACTTGCATTTTGTAGTGCATTTGTCAATGAATAATGAATGGGGGTAATAAATGTTTGCTCTCTGTAAATAAAAGAGCACAAGATATACGATGATTTTGCTACTCAACAAATTACGAGGATTATGTATGTGCATCTATATTTATATACACATCTAGTGCTATTAAAATTATATGTGTAATGTAAAGTATGATACATTTTTTTTCAGAAGGAATGAACCTTTTCAGATGCCTTGTTTTTGGACAATTTCTCACTTTTGGAAAAACATACAAAAAAAAAAAAGACATGGAAATATATTAAAGAAAGTAATCTTACCTACCGTTGAGTTTATGGGCCTCTCATCAAATCCATTGGTTTCGGTCATGTAGGATTGCAAGAGACCAAGACTAAAATAATCGAACATGAAAGTGAGTACATTGGCTGCACTGGATTCCTCGAGGGTGTCAGTAGATAGGTGGAGGAATTCCATTAGTTGGTCGTACTGTGATGATTCAGAATCATCTACGGATTCATCTACACTCTCACTGCTAACTAGAGAGGGTGGAGAATCTTTTCCTGAGGATGTTATTCTCACTGTTCCACCATACCTCCAGACTCCACGACCTCCAGATTGCTTCCATTCATAGTATCCTTTCAAACACAAAATACATTCCACGACTTTTCCCGAGGAGCCTCCCTGCAAGGTTGAACAATGTCTAGTTCATTATAGTAGAACATGATGGTATAATGGTCATGATGGCATTGAAAAAAAAATTAAGTATAGATATCATGTTAAAAATTCAGGCAGACTAATACAGTGGTATGCATAAATGGCGTGGTAATGCACATTACCATACTCAAGATTTTGAAGAACATAGCGAGTGAATAAGAAAACTGATTTACTTTAATAATTTTCATGCTCTAAGTGATAAGATTACCAGCTCAACATTGTTTACTTAGGTTGCTATATGTGTTACTGCAACAGACGAAAATAAATAGATCATGAAATGAAGGAAAGCTTTAGTGAGTTGTACTTTCTTAGAGAGTGTGGGGTTCCAATCCAAATACAGAGACATGACTTAAGTAAAGAATGACAAGCGTGATCTTGTATCTGGTGATTTTATTTGTGCCAAATAGCTTCTCGCCAATAGTTTACTGATCTTGTATACAACATGAATCTCAAAATTTAGATGCAGACCTTTTCAAGATCAGAGGCTTCAAATGTGAGGAGCTTCATGTTGCCCACAGCTACAAGAAAGTTCCGCATATTCTCAAAGTACTGAATAGCAGATTGGGCAGCGCCTTCTGTAGCCTGCACATCCACCACTGGGTTCTCCACCACCTACACATTTTTCACAAACAGAACTTAGCATAAACAAGCAGCAGCACCAAGCTACCAGACGTAAAGTAAATGTCTCCGGACAATTCAAAAAAAAAAAAAAATAAGAAAGAAAGAAAAAGAGCAGGTAGCATAGCATACCTTGTGAACGGCACCGGGATTGACTCTGTTGAGGACGTTGCAGAGGATGAGTCCGTTGCGGAGGGCAAGACGAAATTGCTCCTCCGTGGGCTGTTTGGGAAGGACCTCCCACGCGCCATGGTCCATCTGCCGCAGCCATTGCGCCGCCTGGTACCTCCGTGAAGCTTCACACGACGACGGCGAATTAAAAATTAGATCACATTCAATCGTCTTGCATCAATCTGTTTTAGTAAATTTTCATTTTGCTCTACATCTGTTTTGCACTCAAAAATTTCCAACTTAGAAGCTACAAGANTTTAATAAAAATATAAATAAAGTTTTTATTTTTTAAGAGTATATCATAAAGAGTATATTATAAATAACTTGATATCAACATAAATTTGATGTATAAAATTAATTTTAGGTTTGATATTAATTTTATTAATGTCGACTCGTATGTTAAAAAATGACAATTATAATTATCGTTTTATTTTATATATACAATAAAAATATTAAACTAACATTGTGAAATTATAAAATTTTATGTATTTCTTATAGATATCAAATCAAATATTTAAGTTTAAAATTATAGTAAATATAAATAAAAGTAAAAATCTAACCAAATTATAGTGACATTTTCTCATAATTAGGTGTGATATAAAAGTCACGTCTTGCGCGGGAAGTGGAAATTTGAGCGCCGAACCCTCACAGAAATAGAGCCCAATGCAAAAAATCCTCGCAATCCCATAACGAGCTAATATCTAAAACTGGCCGTCGATTTATCTCTTATCAACGGCTTATAACCCACAAACGCAACGACGAGGATAGCAACAAACAGCCGTAGATGCTAAACAAAGCCAACGGCTCAGATATCCCGATGCTAAACAAAGCCAGCGGCTCATATATCCCCATTCCCACTGACTGCTACTCTATAAATAAAAACAAAAAAATCCCCGATCTTCATCCTCAATCGACTCGCAAAATTAGGACATCAAAATAAAATTTGGATCTACCCAGAGAAGGAAAAAATGTCAGGAAGGGGAAAGGGAGGCAAGGGCTTGGGAAAGGGCGGCGCTAAGCGTCATCGGAAAGTGCTTCGCGATAACATCCAGGGCATCACCAAGCCGGCGATACGGCGGCTTGCCCGTCGAGGCGGCGTGAAGCGCATCAGCGGCCTCATCTACGAGGAGACTCGTGGCGTCTTGAAGATCTTCCTCGAGAACGTCATCCGTGACGCCGTCACCTACACGGAGCATGCTCGCCGGAAGACGGTGACCGCCATGGACGTGGTGTATGCGCTCAAGAGGCAGGGCCGCACGCTTTACGGGTTTGGCGGCTAGGGTTTTGGTTGTTTTTAGATCTCTCAATTTATTCTGAAATTCTCTTTATTTCGTTTTGGTTGTGTCAATTAGCTGAATAGTTGAATTGCGCACAGTTGCTGTCACTGTGTCTTTTTGCAAAATATTGATCCTTGAAATGAAAACGCCATTGTTAAAGGCCATTTTATGTGGATGGCAAATTTGAATGGTGCCTTTTACAGGCTAGTTACCATAAGCTACACTAAAAACTATTGGGATTGTATAATTAGGTCAAATCTGCAATTGTACTCTATATGTTTTCAACGAGGAAAACTATCACTGATCAATTTCGTAGTTTCATTGCTTCAAAAAGTCAAAACAAATTTTATCAAATTCAGAACTCGCTACAGGAATTATGAACCGGGTAATTATGGCATATGGAATAATAATGAGATTAGATTCTATTGGAAGCTAAAGCCTTTTCCTTCCCATATATTTCAAGCTGTCTAGATAAGGGCCATGTTATATAAACATATTAAGTAATATACACTTAACATATTATTTATGTCAAATTTGTTTACATCATAACAGCATTTCCCTCTATTTAATTACAATTACGTATAAATAAAGAAAATGGGGGAGATTAGGAAAAAAACTAGGCCCACAACTCCTTTTGGCGGGGGCCTTAAAAAAGGAAAAGTAGTCGACCCATATTACAAACACTTTTGATAACAAACCGATCTGCCTTCTCCAACTACATTACATCATTATCTGCTTCAAATAATATATCCGTTGTTTAACTACTTTGGACTCCATTTTTGGATTCTTTGATTCAAGGACCCCAACCACTACACCACTTTTCACTTTCATCATATTAATTTCGCATGCCTTTAGTTTTTCTTTTTTACCGTTATTTCCTTTTTCATTTTGGCTTAAATTTCTAAGTAACANATAAATCCCACCATACCCTGCAGTTATAATCATTTTCCTCAAAACTGAAATCCTGTTTTCTCCAAACACAAAATTATATTCATGAAGAATAGGAGGCAAGTAATTGTATGAATTGAAGAATATCTTATGCAGATGATTGGTGGAACCACTTGAACTACACATAATCCAGTCTCAACTTGAAAATACATTCATACATTTTTTTTTCTGAAAAAAAAAAAATGCCTGCAATATAATTCAACAATGAAAGAACAGCAAACAATAAGAAGAATTGAGACCGAGTAGAGTTTACCTGGAATGGAATCCTGGAATAGACAAGATCAAACTATCAAGGAATACAATTGTTCTTTGGTATTATTGAATCTAAACTGTTAAGATACACAAAGAGCAACCTGAACGGGTTTCTCGTGAGTTATAAGCGAGAGCATTCAAAACTCACCAAGTGACTCATTTAATGCCCTATAATATAAATGAGGGAATGAAATAACAAGAGTTTTTTTTCTCCCCTTGTTTTAAACAGAAAAGTGAAATGCCTTCACTTACTCAGTCAAGTATTTTGAAGGCAAAGAAAGAATTGGGAAATAAAAGGGCCCTCAAATAAAAACGTCCCGTTGAGTTGTTGCCTCCACTTTTCGGGGACGGCATTCCGGATTGGGCCCCACAGCATACTGAAGCGGGACTCACCGTTTGACTTCAAATATATGATTACCACAGCCCAGTATGCTTATTGCTATTACCAACATTTCTTTTGATGGTCGAAGCTAACAGTTGCTTCATAGTGGAGCCAATCTTTTATATACAACAAATAAACTTATCATATTAATAAAATTATATTAGTATAAATCGTTTCTTTGGATCCATTCTAGTGTTTGATACATTAAATTGAAATATAATTTTATGGCAGACGGTTTCCTAACATGTATGCAATTTGATATGCTTTCATTGATTGAAATCAAGTGGAAGAACCAATATTTTTTTAATGTTCAGCAATCTTATTAGAATACTAATTAATTGTGGTGTGAGAGAAAAATAGTAAGATAATTATTAATTGTTAAATATATATGAGTCGATAAATAGGAAATTTTATAAATGAATGTAAAGGAAGTATTGTTTTTTTTTTTAAAATGAGAGAAACGAATAGTGTATTTTTTTAGTTGGCAAAATAATTAAATGAGTTTGTCGTTAACATTTAATTATTGTGTTATAATACTATCCATTAAATTTGAAAAAATAAATTCTAAATATGAAATAGAACTAGTATTCGACCTGTGTATTTGCACAGATATAAATAAATTATTGTGAGTCTGTACATATAATGATGAATTATTTTTCTTTCACTTTTTTGCAGACCAAATTTTCAATTAAAAGAGTTGGAATTTTTTTTTTAATTCCGTTTATCTGATTGGATGTAATGTATATTTTGGTACGTCTTTTATTTGTGAATTATTTATTATTTATTTAGGAATTTCAAATATATTTTTTATTTTCAAAAGAAAAAAAAATTAAATGTAACAATAATAATAACATCTAATCACATTATACGGTCAACTGTCATTAGTCAAAAGTTTAAAATGATTTTTGTAATTTTGAAGTGATGAGTATTAATTATTTAATGATTAAATGAAAGATTAAATAAATCAAAATGTAACGATTTTAGGAGGAAAAATTGTTAAATTGCCACATAGGTAAAATTAAATAAGTTTTATTAAATTCTATTAACTAGTAATTATATATATATATATAGATTTCTTAAAATGGAATCACCAACCATAAAGATTTTCACTGTGTTGGGGGCGGTGGCTAACGGTAAAATTTTAATTTGGAGGCGTGATTTAATTCCACGTGGCGAGACCATGGGTAAAACAAGGATTAGATAAAAGACCAGAGGATGTTTGACGTAGGGTCATTCGAACGTTGGAATGGGTGGCAAGATCTAACTTCTATTATAAGATTTTGGGGTTCCTTTTTGCCTCTTTTTTCTTAGACCATGGTATATGCTCCTCTCCTATGCTAATGTAAAGTTATAAACTTGAATGAGGGACATAATTGTGTTTAAGTTAGCAATTAGTTTATTTTTAATTGGCTAAATTGCAAATCATACCAAAACCTTTACTACAATTTCAGCACTATTAGAAAATAGTATGACAATTAGGTTTGACTCGATTTATCTGATAATTGAATATTTAATTTTGGTTTAATTGCATTGTGCAGAAAAAAAATTACGTTTCGAATAGATTCTTGTGGTATATTTATTTTCTCAAAATTGATTTTCAGTGAGTGAGAGATAAATAATTAAAATTAGTCATTAATGGACAAGTAAAATGTTGGTTGTGGAATTTGAAGGGTAAAAAATACTGCTGTTAAATTAAACGAGCTTGATTTGGCAACGAGTCGAGCTCGACTCGACTCGAAAAAAGATTTATTATATAATTTTTAATAGTTCGACTCGTTAAAACTCGAGTTCGGACCTTAACGAGCCGAGCTCGAGCTCGATGTCTGGCTCGTTTATTTAACGAGCCCAGCTCGACTCGACTCGTTAAGGGCTCGAGCTTGAGCTCAAGCATCATATGCTCGATTTGGATCGGCTCATTTACAAGTCTGATCAAAAGTCATTTCCCACATTGGACTCATAAATTAGAGAGGTCACAACGCCAACAATGTTATGCACCATGATCTTAGCCACACGCGCGCCTGCCTGCCGACCGCCCTGCGCATAGACTTGTCAAAACGGCTCTGGGCCCGCGGGCCGGCCCGCTCCGCCCTGCTGAAAGGGTTGGTTGGGTTGGGACTTTCTAGGCCCGCTTTAAACGGGCTGGCCCGCGCGGGCCGCGGGCTTTGGCGGGGCGGGCCTGGCTGGCCGTGGGCTAGCACGCCTGTGAAAATATATATACATTGATAGATTGGGCTCGGTGATTTGGGTCATTTTATTCCACTCATCTCAAAGTTAATAGGCTTAGACCATGTTAAATAATACACAAAACTACACAAGTGTATCAAAGACGGCCCACACCTCTACCTCTACAATCCTACAATATTTACTGCGTACAGAAATTCCCCAGTTTACCCCAAAATCAAGCACATCTCAATTTGTACTAGTGCCCAACTTGACGAGCTGCTGAAAGATGGCCGACGAGGACGGATTCGGGTCTCGGCACTAGCGATCGACAAAATATCACCGGAGGCTTTCGTCGGGAAGAATGATTGCCATCGAGGAAGGAGAAGTGGTTGCCGTCGAGGAAGGAGAAGCGGAGACCTTCGCCGATAAGACTTCGATCGGCGGCGTGGCGGCTGTTCGGGAGGAAATTGAATCTGTTTATGGGTGAATCGATAGGGTTGAATCGGATGATATTTTTGGAAATTAAACTTTATACTAGTGAAGTTTTGTAGTTCAATTATATTACTTCTTTCTTATCGGATCTGTTTGTGCTTGGTCAATGGTCATGACCGTGTTTTGAATTTTCGTACAGATGTCCTTTCCTCTTTTTTTTTTCTATGTTTTTATTATTTTTTTATTTTAGGCGAGCCAACCCGCCTATCCCGCGACCCGTGGCGGGGTTGGGCCGGGCTGCCCTTTTACAGTCCCGCCAATATGGCGGGCCACCCCGCCCCGCCAAACTGCGGGTTTTGGCGGCTGCCCCGCCAACTTGTTTTGACATGTCTACCTGCGTAGCTCAGGCACGGGCCTTGGCCTTGGTACTTGGACTGTCGGTTGGACTTGTGCGGCCTTTGATGATGTTGGGCTTGGTGATAGGCGTGGGCCTAGTCCTTAAATCTTTTTGCTGCAAATTTGTGTGCAAAACTGAGGCCCAAGTTAAAATCCAAACTAAGTTGAATTTGAACTCGGGTTTTGACCAACCTGTGAGAGACCTCTCCAAGTACATTGAATCTGGACGTGTTGACTCCACATGACAGTTTCAGGTGGAGTAGTAGTGTGTTAGCACCTGAAAACGGCAAGCTTAAGACTTGACTGTTTTTTTCCTATTTACAGTAGCCATTAGTGGGTTGTTACTGAGCGAAGACTAGAGGATCCCCTACTGACTGGAATTCCCATAAGTACGACATAGATTAGAGCTGCAAAATATATTTATAATACTCATCATCTGCATACTTCATAGTCTTACTCATCATAACATAGAAGTTCTTGGTTCTCAACTCCGTTCAAGTTCGCCGGAGATTGAAAGTTTGATATACTACAGCTTTCGAGAAATCAATTGTTGTATTTTGGGGGACGAGACGCCTGAACTCATTTGCACATTGCGGGTCGTATTCGTCTTGCGGAAAGAGCACCTCGGCTATTGTCTTTTCGTTTTCATTTTCTAATTTTTTTAGTTCAAGGTATAAGAGCTAAACTGACACTCTAGGTCGCTGGATTCCTGTGCAATGGACACCCAGTTTCTAACAATCGCAGGACAAATAACAAACTACGGAATTGATGGCCTCCACCGTAGATGGTTCCAACACTCAACAAGCTCAACATCAACAACAACCGATCAACAACATTGTTTTTCATCATCATCCAGCCTTTCATGTCCCTAATCGGAATCAGGAAAGCAAGGTGGAAGCCCAAAAAATAAAATTGACTTGACTTCAAGAGGTAAAAACAGAACTCAGAACATACACCTGGTTATTCAATATGTAGTTAGTTTTTGAAGGCAATGGTGACTAGAAGATACATGTACTTTTGCGAAGATTATTTGACCACATACACCTACAAGGAATTCTTAAAACAGTTCTTTCTCGTTAGCTTGGCAGATACAATTACAGAGGTGAACCTGATAAAAGTGTTGAAAGTGGGATCATACGTTTCGGTGTTGACAATATCACATTGGAACAGACTGCAATTTGTATATGATGACACCTATAGGTGACAGCTGAGTTTTCATACTATATAGAGATTGTGATTATCTAGTCTCGAGAGATTTAGAAGTTTTACTTGCTTTCAGAAACTTCTATTTTTTTTTTCTTCAGGTACTTGAATAAAATTCACTCTCTCTATATAATAAACTTCTAATGAGAAATTTTGACAGGATTCCTTTTACAACCATTTAACACCAGAGTAGCTTAAGGAATTATATGAATACTTTTTCTTTCTCTTTCCATTATTATTCTTCAATCTAATTATCCACCTGTGTATCTAAATTTAGACTGAGCATATATATCAATGTGTATCTTCAACTCTAAATGAAATACTGAAGAATTGTTAAACACTAGGCTGAGACCTGTTGGGTTATCTCCCCTGATAAGGTCAGATTTAATTAAAATATTCTAAAATTTGCAGCTTCAAGCAAAGTCAATTCTTCAGCCTCTGTACACGGAACTTTCAGTAGTATTTGCTATAGAAATATCCAGTTTCTATTGTTTGGAACTTTTTTATTTTGGTAAAATAATTGCATTAAATAGTAACATCATGCTGCTCGCTTGTTTCTGAACTCAATTTTTTTTGGTAGAATGAACTCAATTTTTTTTATTTATTTTTTCTTTACAGTAAAAAACTTACAATAAATTTACTTTTTTTTTTATTCTCTTCAAATGCAGGATCTGTCTACACTGGTGTAGTCTTCTGCAATCGGTTATGCGGTGTCCGATTGTCAGAAGGTGTAGAGATTGATAGTTTCCTTCAATATTTATTTCTGGGGCAAATGCTTTTCATCTTTCTTTTCTTTTCAATCCATGTTGGTAAAAACAACACACCCGTTATTTTGGTATACCTCCCTAGTTCAAGTCATAGTTTAATCGAAGATTATAGACAATTATGAAAAGCAAAAATATAATATAAAAAATTTTTGTGCGTGGCTACCTAATTATTAAATTATTAAGCTCTTTATGAATGAAATTCTATATTTATACAATTAAATACCATCCTCTTTTTATATTTTTATAAAAATGATATTTTTTTATCGAATTATACAACTTTGGAGGGGGGAAAGTCTAAATAGGATATTATTACATACAGTCCCGAGAGCCCAATGGGTGGGTAAAGTTGGAAACTGGTGTCGCAATCAAGAAATAGAAAAACTGTTTTTGGTACTTTGCGAAATCAATATATGGCCACAGCGCTGTCAGTTATACCGATCACTCGTTGCTCTATCCTGAGATGATAACCTTCGTTGGGCTGCTCTTCTGACACGTGTCCCATCAGTTAGAAAGGAAATTTCCGTCAGAGTTTGATCTATATAGAGACCACATCCTTTTTGCATGTATATACATACATACGCCTCACTTTTCTTTTACAAATATATAATTTTTTGCAGGCCAGTAGATAACCAAACCATGTCTGCCTTCGTTGGCAAGTACGCTGGTAAGTGTTATTTTATTCACTTCACCTTTTGGCCTTTTGCGCAAAAAGTTGTAAACTTGTAAGTGCATGCGAGTCAAATTGAATATATTTGCACTTCACCAGTCTATTGGTTAGACCATGATTTGATCCGCGTGTCTTATCCCCTGAGGATCTTAACTTAAGTTATGTGTAGGTTAGCCTCCCATTCTTGTACCAAAAAAAAAGACAATCTACTTGGTATATTGACTTAAACATTCAAGATTGGATTTACCATTCATGTAGGAATATTGTTATTAGACAGTCTAACCAATAAACAGATCGACCCATCATATATTTATATCAAAAATAATAAATACTTATATTATAAACCATTTTGTTTTTTTTTTTTGTTTATATTATTTTTAATAGTAAAAATATACGCTTATCTATTATGGTTTTCTAACCGTTAAGACCTGCGTAAATGACCTGCGTACACACAGAAGAGCTGATCAAGACGGCCAAGTACATCGCCACACCTGGCAAGGGCATCCTCGCGGCCGACGAGTCGACTGGCACCATCGGCAAGCGCCTCTCGAGCATCAACGTGGAGAACATCGAGCCCAACCGCCAAGCCCTTCGCGAGCTCCTCTTCACGTCTCCCTCGGCCCTCTCCTTCCTCTCGGGGGCCATCCTCTTCGAGGAGACCCTTTACCAAAGGACCTCCAACGGCAAGCCCTTTGTCGACGTCCTCGTCGAAAACGGGGTCGTCCCTGGCATCAAAGTCGACAAGGGCACCGTCGACATTGCAGGCACTGAGGGAGGGACCACCACCCAAGGGCTCGACTCCCTCGGGCCACGTTGCGCCGAGTACTACAAGGCGGGGGCTCGGTTCGCCAAGTGGCGGGCCGTTCTCAAGATCGGGCCCACCGAGCCGTCCGAGCTGAGCGTCCAGCAGAACGCGCATGGCCTGGCCCGCTACGCGGTTATCTGCCAAGAGAACGGGCTCGTCCCAATTGTTGAGCCCGAGATTTTAACTGACGGGAGCCACGATATTAAGACATGTGCCGCGGCTACCGAGAGAGTTTTGGCAACCGTCTACAAGGCGCTCAACGATCATCATGTACTTCTCGAGGGGATGCTTTTGAAGCCTAATATGGTCACACCTGGCTCTGACTCTCCTAAGGTAATAATAAGCGTTAATATTACTAAGAAAAATGCTACAAGTACATAATAAATGTACATAGAAGTGTATATAACACTCACATAGAGTGGGGTACACTTGACATTTTATTTGAAAAATGCTACAAGTACATAATAAATGTACATAAAGGTGTACATAACACTCGCATGGAGTGGGGTCCACTTGATTTTTTATTTTTGGTAGGACCCATTTAAGTGAGTATCATATACACCTCTATGTACACTATTATGTAGTTATAGCATTTCTCTATCACTAAATGCCCATATAAATTTACAAAACATGAATTTTAGCCATTTTAATTAACATGCAAAATTACTAAATTACCCCCAACTCTATTAATTTCACAATGTTATAATATGAAGATTTGTTTCACTAAGGACCACGTATTTTTTTTATTCTTCAAAAAATAATACTTGCACAGGTTGCTCCGGAAGTGATTGCAGAGTACACGGTGACGGCTCTAAGGCGGACTGTGCCGCCAGCTGTGCCGGGAATCGTGTTCTTGTCGGGCGGTCAAAGCGAGGAAGAGGCTACGGTCAACCTTAACGCGATGAACAAGCTGGACGTGCTTAAGCCGTGGACACTCTCATTCTCGTTCGGGCGGGCCCTACAGCAGAGCACGCTCAAGATATGGGCTGGGAAAAAGGAGAATGTGGAGAAAGCCCAAGAGGCCTTCTTGGGTAGGTGCAAGGCAAATTCAGAGGCCACGCTCGGGAAGTACACAGGTGGGGCCGGTGGTGATCTGGCAGCTCAGAGTTTGTATGAGAAAGGGTATAAGTACTAAATGGACCTGAATTTCTGCCTGAGGTAGGGGAAAATGGATTCTTGACGAGTGCTTCAAGTGAATTTGTTTGACTAAACTTAATCTATTGTATGTTGGTCACTTTCAAGATTGTTAATTCGGTGATTTTCTATAATATCAAATTGAAATCCGTTATGGAGCTCTGCTGCTGTTTTGAGACGTCTGGTATGATATGGACAACATAATTCAACCATGTGATATATAAAAGATGATTGTAAAATTAACAATAAGGCTAAACAAAATCTTGTATGACTTCGACAACATCTTATCCTAAATTCATATTGCACAGCAACTTACAAAACCAGCAAAATCCAGACATTTTTCAATTAAACAAACGCCAGTCATTTGGATATTCTTTTCCTCTTTTATTTTTTCCCTTTCGCGTGCTTATATTTTTTACGCATGATACAAACAAAAAACTTGTTCCACAAACTCCACTTCTATCTCCTATAGATAGAATATAATTTTTCATGTACAACAAAAATAATTAGAGAAAAGAAAACAAACACAGATAAAAGGGTGCATTTACTGTGTCCCTCAATTGCAACCTATCAGAAGGGTGATTTTGCTGTCATTACTTTTCTTTTGCCTCCAAAATATTTTCTTCAAGAAACCCCTGCCACCATTTTTCTCACAGGGGACGACATCCAATACAGCAGTCACATTTTCACTTCTACTCGAGTGATTTATATTCCCATCCTCAGTGATCAACTTGTTTAAGTTCTCTGTACCAACACTAGATTCACCATTTCCATTCTGAACGCAATTTTTGTTTTCAGCCAAAGCACTTGTTGGAAGGTTATTATTCTCTGCCAGCATTTTATCTAGCAGACATGACGGTCTGCGGCTGATATTTTTTCGGGGTGTGGATGAGCTGGCAACAACAGAGTCAGATGGTGTGGATATGCATATCTTGTCGAAAAGTGCTGCATCGTTAGGTGAAGCCAATGCCTTGAGTTGTTTGCCCAGATTTAGGATAGTCTCTTGGCACTCTGCTAGCTTTTCTGAAGCTGATGTGATCTCCCAATCCTAAATTGTATTTGGAAACACGTATGATTTAACATGTCACATGTAGAAAGTGTTTGACAAAAACTTCAGTTTTTGAGGGGGAAGAAAAAAGTGATTTTGTTGTGGCAACTGTAGTGAAGGTTAGTAGGGAATTATGAGCGGATAGCAATTGCAAATAGAAATGATTCAGTTAAAAGAGAGTGCTTCGTGGGGAAGGTTGAAAACTGTTCTGTTTGCAGGAAAAAAGTTAGGCTAAGCATAATTATAAATGCTAAAGTACTCACACCCTAGCTTTTGTATCACAATGAAATGAAAGCCGATTCAAAAGCAAAAACTGACATTTTATCAACACATGTATTACCTAGTCCAAGATGCAAATATTTTAAATTTCAAGCAATTTAGCACACTAACTTTTTGGAATTTAATTAGAATGTTACCAATGAGGTTTAGTCTAAGTCGAAACATGAAAGGGGAGAGATAAGAAAATAAAAGGAAAAAATTGTCCACATTACTAATAAATCAAGCATAAGAATCAAATCAACTTGACCACTGCAATGGACCTTTTAGAACTTAGGATCCCAGGAAAATTTTGATTGGACAAAATAATGTAATAACTGCCACTATGCAAAATTCAATCTTTAAATAAAATTCCCAGACATCAGAAGTTGAGCATGGGATAGCACAAACTTACACTTTGAAGTTGCTCTTCCATGTGCCTCTCATTACCCAGAACTTGCTTGCTCGCTATTCTGAAATAATTTAAATTTTTATCAGATCTGAAAAGCCAAAAGCATACCGCCACAGATAATGAAGAAACATTTACAAAATGTACCTTTGCAGATGTTTCTGTAGGTCATGGCATGTCTCTTCCAGTCTAATACAAGTACTACTTTTATTTTCCAGCTCATTTTCTAAAACCAAAATCCTCTGGCAAGCTTCTCTCAGTTCATCATTGGTTTCTATAACTGGGGTCTCAAAGCTTTCTTTCATCATACTCCATTTTTCAATTTCATCTCTGTTATTGCCATCCCATTGCCTCACACCTTCCACCTCTGAATGAAGATTTCCAATTACAACCTCAGATTCACACTTCACATACTCCACTCCTTCTCCCAAAACAGGCAGCTTACTGCATTCTACAGCATAATTAGCCGATCCACTATCCACAGTACACTCATCCCAATCAAAACGGCTCAAAATCGCATCCTTCATGCTTGAGACGTCTTGAATTGAGAAACAGTGATTTAAAACCCACTCCAAAGTAAGTGCAACTTCCTGAACAAAACATTCAAGATTGACAGACCCATTTAATAAACCGTTGCATGTCCGAACAAATTGTTGCAAAATGGCCGCGAGCTCATCGCTTTTCCATTGAAACACTCGAACTGTGTAGCCCGTCGGGTTTTCCAAATTCTTGCATGATTTATTATCAAAAAGTCCCCCAACACCATTATCTCGACACTTTACATTTACTCCTTCAAGAAGCTCCAGAATTTTGTTTATTGTTTCGCTTGCATTTGACTGCAGTTTATGGCTATTTAAGTTACTACTACCACTTGTAGCCTCACAAGAAATCAAATCTTTGGATGTCTGAATAACATCGGCAGAGGCTAGTGCCAGCTTTTCCATCTCAGCAAAGTCATCCATGAGATCGATGTCCGAAGTTCTAATACTTCTACGACATTGTATTTTCAATTGCTTGTCATTCTTGAAATGTTCTAGCTCTGTAACCAAAGCAGAGGCCCGCGACTCGGCATAGCTGGCTCTATCATCACTTTCTGCCATATCAGACCAAGATGTTGTCGAATTTTCCATTAATAAGCTCGATCTGTCACATCGTTCTGCAATTTTTTGGCCTTTAAAGAGTTCTTGAAGGCGTTCTTCAGCTCGTGGAGATCTGGAAGCCGATTCAGGAAACTGAATTCCAGTTAATTTCTCATTATTCCCAATGGAGTGAACACCAAAATCGGTTGAAATAGTTCGAGAATAATTTGACTTCTTTTTCTTTGTGCCAACTTGATCCTTATCTTCAAGTAATTTGATTTCGCGCTTCGTTGTATTTGAAGTAGTGGAGCGCAGCAACCGTTTTTGTGTTAAAAGACGAAGCCTTTGGCACTCTGTTTCCAATTTCGCAATCTTTTTTACACTCTCCTCATATTGTTTTTGAGTTAAATCAGATCTTCGGCAGTTAAATTCTCTTTCCTCATTTCGAATGTCCAGCTCCTTCTCGAGAACATTAATCTCATACTTCAAACGAGCATTTTCTTTCTCTGTGGACTCTACTCTCGACCTTAGGGCATTAAAATTGGCATCCAATTGAGTTTTGTAGTTGCTTAGATCGTCAATCTTCTTTTCTCTTACAGTTAGGACATTAATGAGTTGGGAATTTTTGGCTTCTGATTTGAAAAGCTTTTTAACTGCCTCCGCTAATTTTTCATCTACAATATTTTTTGTATTCTCAAATTCCTTCGATGTCTTCATAACTGCATTTTGAATTCTTTTATCTTGTTCTTCATAAACGGAACGTAATTGCTGCATGCATTCCTTTAATGCCGCATCTAATTGGTTCATTCGTTCTTCAGAAGTAAACTTTTGCTGCAAAACCTTCTCGAGCTCTTCTTTTAAAGATTTGGCTTCATTTTCTGCTTTCTCCCAGCCTGCATTCATATAAATTATATGGATTGAGAAAATGGNGAAAAAAAAAAAAAAAATCTGCAAGAAAAACTTTAAAGACTTTGTTTCTATTTTAAAATAGACGAAAGGGGAAAGTTATTTGCAGTAGGCTTTAACAAGAAATTACCTGAAATGGCTTCCTCTGAGATTTTCAACTGTTTCTTTGCAACATTATCTTTGGCCTCACACTCAGCATGAGCAGAGGAAAGTTTTTCATTTAACATCTGAAGTTCTCTTTCTAAATTTGTTTTCTCAGTCAAAATTTTTTGTACCTGTAAAACCGGTGTTCCACAAGCTTTAGTAACACTGCCTGCTATGGAAACTATATTCAACACCTTAGAAAATCTCACAACACTTGAAAAGAAAATTGCAGAAAAAAAAATATACAAAAATTGATAAATAAAAAAAGAACTATTTCCAAGTTAGCACCAGTGAGCATAACCCATTTGTGGCCAATTGTTATATGCAATAGTTCCAAGCTCCAACACATTAAAGATCCTCGGGAGAAAAAGAAGCTGTCCTCATTTAAATTTCAGGCAACGGTGTGAAATTAACACTATCGATTCATATTGTTCAATAACTCCAGCCTTGTTGTAAAAATAACGCTAATTACTTCACAATATTAGAAACATTCCGGCATCCATGTGGAAAGATCCAGTTTTAGAACGTAAAATAAAAGATAATAACATGTTAACCTTACGTCCATAGCAGCGAATGAAAATAAATAACCAGACCTCAGCAGTTTCCTCTTCACATTTTCTTAAAGAATTACTGGCTTTATCTGCTATCAAGGTCTTCTCTGTAGATCTCTTCTTCCACAGCCATGATTTTTGATCCATTCTACTTTTTCAGTATCTTCCAGCTCAACCAAATTTCAAGAAATCACACTGTCAGCAAAATTTTCAGCTGTTGGTAAATAGTGAAAAGAACACTCAAAATATCATTATTTAACCAGCAAATTGAAATCCTCATTAGAAAACAAAAAAGGGCAGCAGTTAGTTTGACAGAATCCAAGCAAATAACACGATCTCATTCATCTAAAATCTACTTCAGACACAAAAGAGTAACTAAAACTAGGGCACCAGAGAACCCCTGAAGTCAATCATAGTTAACTAACACAGAAAAAAATGTTGCCAACATTTGGGATCAACTGGAAGATCTACAATACATGAACATGTACAAATAGAGAAAGGCCATTAATCACTCCAAAAAAGAAAAGGAAAAGGAAAATCTGCATTCTGCTTAGTAGCGACTAGCGAGAGATGTTAGCAAATATATCACCCAAACAACAACTGAAAACAGTGATTACCTTACCGATTGTGTGACAGATGCAGAGAGAGCAGATGTTCCGGAATGCATAAGAAGAGAAGGCAGCAAATGTATCA
This sequence comes from Striga asiatica, assembly GCA_008636005.1. Classification (NCBI taxonomy): domain Eukaryota; kingdom Viridiplantae; phylum Streptophyta; class Magnoliopsida; order Lamiales; family Orobanchaceae; genus Striga; species Striga asiatica. The sequence continues at coordinate 47,328 of BKCP01010514.1, forward strand.
AAGATTCATGTGTGTGTATGCAACTCTCTCTCTCTCTCTCACTTTTTACTTTTTACCTCTAAGTGGATGAGAGAGAAAAGGGCAGAAAAGGGGGTGTGGATTGGATCTGAACATTGGGCGGCACGGATTTCGTTGAAAAAAACGGACTTTCGGCGTGTTGCTGAGATCCAACGGCGCTGTAAGCGCGGGCGTCACTGTCAATTTTGGTCATCATTTTTCATGATTCATGTGCATTGATGGCGATGTACGTAAAAGCCCATTTCTGATATATGAAATGTTAGTTGAAGAACAAACGCTTTTGGCAATTGGAAAACGATAACAAACGCTTTTGGCAATTGGAAAACATCTCAATGGTACACCGTACACTTTTGGAATCTCTCTACATTTTTATTATTACTTTTTAAGTTGAATCTTAGTTAAAATTTTGGGTTAATGGCAAAAAAAAATTCTATCTTCGATATTTTGGCAACTTAATTTAATTTTTGAATAACTGCAAATAAATCATGATTTGTCTCAATTTGGCAAAATAAACTTGATGTAAGAGGGTGACCATTTTTTACCAGCACGGCCGACAATTTAAGATGATGTGGCTTGCCATTTACGGTTAGAATGTCACATTATTAGGTTAATTGCAAAAAATTCACCTTTCAATTTACAAGCACAAAATAAGAAACACCTAAAATAAACTAGAACCTACAATAAACTCCTAAGTCGTCATCAGAACTTCTAGAACTACCAAACGAGTTGGCCCCCTCACAACGAACACATTCACGACCTAATCCAAGATCTAAAAACTGCAACAAGGCATAACTAGATCTCGTCCAGACGAACAAGAACCCCTCCCAAAGGAGCCACCACGGGACCTCA
>BKCP01010514.1:48213-73779 GCA_008636005.1 Striga asiatica
AGCAACGGCTGCCGACCACCACTGAAAGAAAAAACAACGCCCGTCGTCAGACCCTCCCACCCTAGCATTAGGGACAAACAAGATCCAAGGGAGATCACTCAATGCAGACCTCAGGCCCATCCACCGCCAAGACAACAGACATGCCGTGGAAGACAAGTGTACCACCCAGCCGCTAGAACCGCTGACAAAACACGTCATGCCCACCGATTAAGATGGAGAAGTACCATGCCGGACAGAGGAGCAAACAACCTGACGGGCGGCTCATCACCACCCCGATGCAGGTCATCGGTGGAGAAGAGAAAAGTGGCAGAGGGGAGGCGAAGGAAGACAGGAGAAGACGCCGAGTAGAAAAATTTGGTCGGATGAACAGTAAAGTGGGGGCGAACAACTCTCTAATTAACTGGAATGCTCCCAAATAAAACTTGAGCATAATCAGTGAGATCCCTCAATAGTTCGAGTCTTTCTTCAAAAGTTATACAAGTGTGCGATCAGAAGCGGGTGACAGACTAGCGACGAAGGTGGGCCGATGACAGAGACGAACCAAGTGTGTGATGATGGAGGTGGTCTAGAGACAAAATGGAGGGTGACAGAGAAAGAGATGGAGACAAACGACTAACAATACGATGATGGCCTGAGATTGTTGCCTTTCGGGCGTAAATACCTTATATTCAAATTTTAAGAAAAAAAAATAACACAAGATGAGAATTATACCACATAAACTATCCAATCTCTACAGGCAAACGTATAAATCACGTCTTTCAAATCCCATCTATATAAGGAAATGAAGTCCGGACTGGACCGAAAATTTCAGAACTTCAGAGCACCTATAATGCATTGGGTCTATTTTTGCATGTGTGGTAAATAAATAGACTTAAGTCTATAATGATATGGACAAACCCAAGCTAAAAAATCCAAAATCTATCCAATGCAAAAAAAAATAATAGGTATAGAATACCTAACAACCAATAAAAATATAATAATAGTAAATGATTGATGATTGTACATGTTCACACTTGGTCCAAAATAGATCTAAGAGTGGACTTGGTATCTTTTTTTTTATTGTCACATAAGCTAGAGTAGATTCACTGTTAATTGCATTGTGAAACATTTTTTTATAGACTATATCTATTTCTTTCATGACATGTAATTGTTTTTTTGTTAAGAAACCCAAAACATTGTAGTGCTCCAGTAAATGCAACCCGTCGTCGTTCGAATCTCTGCAATCTCTGATGAGCGATAATCAAACACCACATTTTGTGAACATTAAAAAAAAAGGAAAAAAGGATAACTCATCACCATGTCAATGTCCACCAAAATACCTCACTCACTTCTCTTTCGCCGCCTCGCAGCTCCATTCCTGAAATCCTCGAAAACCCAATCTTATTCTTCTCTCCAAATCCCTAATTTATTCTTCTGTAAGCCCATCACTTTCCAAAGATTATCAACCAACCGACCGGTTTTTTCATCTTCGCCTTCAGCTTCTATGCAGCCCTCAGCTTCTATCCAGCCCATTGAGGAGCTTCCCCCTAAGCTCCAAGAAATCGTTAACCTATTCCAAGGAGTTCAAGAACCGAAAGCCAAGTACGAGCAGCTATTGTTCTACGGCCGGAATCTAAACCCTTTGGAACCCCAGTACAAAACAAGCGAGAACAAGGTACAAGGCTGCGTTTCCCAGGTTTGGGTCCGGGCATATCTGGATGATAACAAAAATGTCATCTTTGAAGCAGATTCGGATTCGGTTCTCACAAAAGGGCTGGCCGCGTTGCTAGTCCAAGGCCTTTCGGGACAGCCCGTGGAGGAGATTGTGAAGGTATCACCCGATTTCGTGGTGCTTTTAGGGTTGCAGCAGAGCTTAACCCCATCCAGGAATAACGGGTTCTTGAATATGTTGAAATTAATGCAAAAGAAGGCCCTGCAATTGTATGTTGAATACGAGAAGGCTGATAGTTCAAGCAGTGATACAGCTGAAAAGGCCCCACTTCACAGTCTTAGTTCTGTGCCGATAGATGATGATATTGGAAATGGTGGGGTCAAGTCTAGTGAAAAAGATAGTGATTTGAGGGAGGACTCTAGCAGTGGAAGTGTATTGGGGAATAGGGGGATGAGGATAAAGGAGACTCTAGAGAAAGAACTGAGTCCTGTTAAGTTGGAAATTGAGGATGTTTCATACCAGCATGCTGGCCATGCGGGTGTCAGAGGAAGTGATGGCGAGACGCATTTCAATGTAAAAGTGGTTTCTCAAGAGTTTGAAGGCAAGAGCTTGGTTAAGAGGCATAGATTGATTTACAGCTTGTTGCAAGATGAGTTGCAAAGTGGACTTCATGCTTTGTCGATTACGGCAAAGACACCGGCAGAAGTTGGTGAGTCTATGAGAAGTTAAGGTTCTGATTTTGCGATTTCTGTTTAGAACGATGCTCGTGCTTTAAAATTATTTCGACCATTTCTCGTGTAGTTGTTTGAAGAAATAATGGAAGTGAAACACTGTGTCTTCCTTTCGTTGGAATCCTTGATGACATTTATATCTGATGGATGCAATGGTGTATTTGTGCTTAATCTTCAAGCCTGCAATTAGTTTTAGTATCTACCATTTTCTGCCTATGCTGGTACTGGTCTTCATGCATTTGAAAATATGGCTTAATTTATATTTTAGAAACCTGTATAGTTACATTTATACCTTCTTTGTCGAGAGCTGTTAGACTATATTTTTTTCTAATCTAACTTGCTTTCGAGGATAGAAAAGTCAAGGTCAACTTTTATTTTGATTTAGGCATGAACTTTCTTGACTCCTAAATATACTTCATTGCTGTCATATCACGGTCTACTAAATTCCCAGTATTACTTGATACCGGGTTTGCTTGTGGGTAACTGGGTATGTCTCATGCTATTTTCATTTCAAGATATAAGGAAACCCAGACAAGGTTTAAGTGACTGAACCATGCTAAGAGAGGCTGAAATGTCTGATATGAAATTGTATGCTTTTCTCCCCCTTTTATTTTTTGGGCCTTTATGTCACTGATGCCAGTTTTTCTTTATATTGTTCTTTCACTGTCTCTGATCCAAAGTTATAGTGATTTTGCCTTATAAATCAGAAAGGAGCCTTGCTATAAACTAACAAGCAAAAGAGAGATACCAAACCACTAGACATCACGACAATAGCTAGGATCTGTAGTTTCACTATCAACACCAACTTATCAACAAAAGAATAGGCAAACAGAAAAAGTATCCATCCCCTGAGCAAACTGCCCCTAGATAAACACTACCAGGCAAACAAAAAAATAAAAAAATTGTAGTTGAGCCTACTTCAAGTGTGAACCTGATCAGGATTGCTCCTACCTAAGCCAAAGCCCTTCTATCTTTTCTTCATACCTTAAAGGGTACGTTTGCAAGAATGGATAAGCAATGATAAGATTTAGTTTGCATGCTTGTAAAGCTTGAGACCAGTCCGTGGTTATCCCGAAGCCCATGAGTCTTTTGGATTTTTTCTGGAAGACAAATCCGTACCCAGGGGTGAGATGATAATCACACTAATTAATGTCAAGTGATGAAAAGTCCATAATGCCTTTAATTTAACAGATAAATCCAGGCCAACCCATCAACACGGGAACTTGTTTACCAATTTATTTTGGCCCATTTTCTTTCTCATTTGCGAACACATTTTTTCGTGGCGAATCTTGAGGATTTTGAGCAATGGAGATAGACTATATTTACGAGTTTCTTTTCTCTTTTCTATCAGTAATTGAAGTGTTGTGCGGATCCTCTTCAGTTTGATTCTACCATCTTGAGCTTCTTTTTCAGTTTGATTTGTGGTTGGCTTTTCCGTTAACTTGTTATTTGGGTGCTTGTGGGATCCCTTGGTCGTGCAATCTCTTTCACCTAATAATAAATCTTTGATTGAAAGAAAGTGATGTGTCTTTAGTTTGGTTTACATAGATGTGTATGAAGTTGCTGATGTTTGGAAAAACATGAAATTGAAATAGTTCCTCCTTACATTTCATAGTTATTTTTTTTTTTCTTTTTTGATTTCTTTTTTTCCTCATTTATATATCCATCAAACCCTGGTTCTGGGCCGCGGTTTGAAGGAACTTGAACCGGCGGTTCCAAGTCGGTTCAATGAACCGTCAGTTTGGGGGTCGGTTCAGCCCGTACCGGGTCGAGTCGGTTTTTATTTAAAAAGAAATAGTGGCAAAATAATTATTTTATGGAATTATATGGTAGTCAAATCGAATTTCAGAATAGAAAATTGAAAACACTTTTTTTGAAATGAATATAATGTAATATATTAACAATTACGTGTAAATACGAGTTGTGTACTAATTTTAAATATGCACAATTTAAATTTCATATAACGTTTTTAATAAATTAATATAGTTAAATTCTATTGCATATTGATTTTATATTTTTAATTTATAAAAATTATTTAATGAGCATTTTTTATTTATAAATATTACTATTTCCTATTCTTCTTAAATGTTATTTTGGCTTTATCATCCATTAATCAAATAAATGAAGTTTTTGGAATTTTTTTACATATTTTTTCATTATTACCATCATTAGTTAATAAATACACTATGTCTTTGCATATCTAATCTTAATTTTCACTTTATTATTTTTCACTAAAGAAGGTTATTATTAGCAAAAAAAACTTAATTATTGTGCAACTTCTCAAAACGACACTTATTATGAATAGAAGAGAGTAATTAATATCTCTTACCCGTGCATCACTTGAGATTTGTATTAGTTTAATATAAACTTGAAATCTCACTAATAGCTAATCATATCACTTTTTTCAAAATTAACCATAATTAATAAAAAAAACTCGTTTTGAGTCAATACATTTATATCCAATCACGCCCTAAGTCACTTGATTTCTTCTAGTAGAAGGAAACAAATATAAATAATATCTAAGATAAATTTAGATAAAAAATACACAAGTAAACTAATAATGAAGTTAATATTTTATCTTGTTTGTTTATGAAGAATCCTACAATAAATAAATTAGATTAAATAATCTGAGAATAATTCAAATTATGTCAATTAAATTATAACACTACTAAATTTCATATTATATGATTATAAATATATAGCGTAGGACAATGTTTTGGTTTTTAAAAAATCTCTTTTATTGGCACCACACTGCAGTGATGGATCTAGGAATTTCACTCAGGGTGTCCGATTTTAAATGTTAAAACGAGCTTGTAGTTTAAGCCAAACACTCATTTCATGTAAAAGTGTATTTACTATAAATATAAATATTGATATGTGTACCATCAAGTTTTTATAAAACTTAGAATCCGTATCACTCTCAAACTTTTGAAAAAGTTATGAACAAAAAAAATATGAGATTTTATGTATTTATAATTTAAGTTCAACATCTATAGTTTAAGGAAAAATAAGATTTTGTTTTTTAAAAAAAATTGATTTAGATTGAACTTTTGCAGCACATTGCATAACATTTTTGTTGATAAAAACTTATCAAATAAGCATTGTCTTAAGAAGAAAATAACTTAATTTAAAATACGTGATTACACATAAAAGAAAAAAAGTAAAAAACCAACATTCTAAAATGTAACAATCCAACTATATATTGAATTTTATAAATTACTAAATCGATTTACAATTAAGAGATCGAAAATCATTATAAATATTTTAAAAAACTTATCTAGAAATGTAAAATATAAAGATTGTTAGTACATTTTTTAATAACTAAATTATATTAATAATTTAAATTAAATTAACATAAAAATAAGTTTTAATTATTAATATATTGTAAATATTTTTTTACATTTTTATACATATTTTATAGTATTTTCTTTTATATATATATATATATTATATATATATATATATATTGATTTAAAAAATATGAGGAGGGCCCATGGACCCTGGGCCCAATACACCTCCGTCATTGCCACACTGTAACTCTTCGATTTCGGAGCTAGCCTAAAAAGTAAAAATCTCATCCAAAGGACCCCACGGCTTCATTAGATAAGCAATAATGGCGTGTCACCCCGCACAAGGACGACAGCGGAAATGAAACGTCGTCAATTTCACTATTTGGAATATCAAACGAGCCGAGAAGACACAGTACAGTAGTAGCCAAAAGGGAGTGAAATTACTTTATACTCAGAGAATGAGTGATATATGGAGAAGACGAGAAGAGAGGTGGATAAATCACTACTGTTCTCGGCACATTATACTGTTAGTAGGCGAAGGCGATTTCTCCTTTTCTCGTGCCCTGGCAATGGCTTTTGGTTCTGCCACCAACATCGTCGCCACTTCTTTCGACACTCACGGTACTTTAATTTTTTTTCCCCCCCGATTTTTCCGTAGATCATCTTGGTGTATATTGGTATGGCAGTATATTTTTCTGGAATTTTATCGTCTTTTCTCTCTTTCTTCCTATGGGTTCGGAGAAGGTAAAGAGTTGCCTCGGGTTCCTTTCCAAAGAATATTACAGATGGGATCATTTTGCTAAATGTTGGATCACTTTTACTGCTGTGAAAACTGAAAATACTGGCATTGTTTATGATTTTCTCATGATCTAAAGCTTTATTTTTATATTATAAGGACAATAAAGTTAATTTAAACATATTTCTTTGTGACGTTCACGTTGCCTATAAGAAATAAATCGTAGTTTGAATATTTATTAGTTTGGTTGGAAGTGATTTCAGATATATAACATTGTTTCTTACTAAATGTGATCTTGTTTTTGCCAAGTGTAATTTCCCATGTTCCAATTCTTTTTGTGTAATGAGGAATTTCTTCAACTTAACCAGACACATTGATGACGAATTACAAGAATGCTTATGCAAATTTAGCAATTTTGGAAACAATGGGAGCAACATTGATACATGGAGTGGATGCAACCCAAATGAGGACTCATCCTCATCTTCAGTTTCTGAAATTCCACCGTATTATTTATAACTTTCCTCATGCTGGTTTTCATGGGAAAGAAGATAATCCTGAACTCATACAGTAAGCATCTATTTTCTTGGATGGGAAGTTTCTACCTGACTGATACTTGGTGTTTGGGGTTATTATGTCTGGCATTACTTTATTAAGAATTCTTTCGTGAAATGATTTTTCCTTTTCTTTGGATTGCTTTTTCTGATTTAATTTTAAAAACATGAATTAATTGATGTCAATGTTGTTTAAAGTTGCAGAATTTTGTCCATTATCTAGTAGTGGATACACCGATATCCACTACATGATAAAGGCTAAGTGCAAAAGCTAAGGGCTCCAGCTAGTAGCTGCATTAATAATCTTTTGGGCATTAGTGGGTTTGCTTTATATTTTATTATCAATAATGGTTAGCTTATTGAATCTAGAGAAAAAAAAAAAATTGCTTCCATGAATCCGATTCAGTACTTGATTCATGATTATGGGTGTTAATCGAATATTGGCTGAAGAGTGTTTGTATAAAATTAGCTAACCATGGTTCTTGTTGTTTTATTACTGCTCCAAGCATTTCTTGAATAGACATAAGCATCCAACTATTTGCATTTTCATTCCTTAACCTTTTTTGCCCCCTTTTCCCCCCTTTCTTTGAGCATCTATTGAAACTTTCCAACTTCCACTTTACAGGTTGCACAGGAACCTTGTCCATGGATTCCTGACAAATGCAAGCACCATGCTATGCCAGGAAGGCGAAATCCACATCACTCACAAAACCACGACCCCATTCAACTTCTGGAAAATCGAGGATCTTGCGCTCAAATGCTCTCTGTTTTGCATCGGCCAAGACAATTTCAAAATCGAAGACTATCCAGGTTACCAGAACAAAAGAGGTTCGGGCCCTAGGCCCGATGAGCCCTTCCTTCTGGGAGAGTGCTGCACGTTTAGGTTCAAACGATTTTCGGACGAGTGCCGTTGGATATTTGGCCGCTATCTTGATCACGTGGAGGACACGTTTGGGAGGAATATAAGTAGCGACGAAGTTTGCTTTGTTGTTCGTGAGGCGTTGAGTGTTGGGTACGAGACATATATGGGGCAGGGAAGGTCCCTAAAGGGCTTTATCGACATTTTGGAGGAGCTTCATGCTATTAGTGCTTTGAGGACCAAGAGATTGTTGCAGAGGCTATCACGTCTTGACCGATCAGTTGACTTCAACGAGTGGGGTCCGTGAACTCAGTATCTTTTTTTATCTTTGGTTTAGATTATCTGGAACTTCTGTGGATGCGTTTTTTTTTTTTATTTGTTCCCGATAATTTCATGTGATCCGTTTTGCTGAAAGTCTTGTGCGTCTGTTATAAATATCGTATCTGACTTTGATGGACTGCTCAATGATTGGCATTGGCAGTAACTGTTCGAATGTGTTCCAGATTTTAGTTAACAAATCGTGAAGCCGAAGAAGGGGGCAAATGTTCATATATATACTGATTTTATATGTATTTATTTTGATGATTTTTCTTAGGGATGAAAACGGAAACGGTAATTTCCGATTACCGAGAATCGTTTTCGAAATTTTTTCGGATTTGGAGGCTAAACGGAAACGGTAACGGTAACCGGAAAAACGGAAATGAAAACGGTAAAAAAATTCGAAAATGAAAACGAAAACGGTTTAGCCCTTTTCCGATCGTTTTCGAAAATTACCGTATTTAAATGGTATTTTACCGTCGGTAATACCGGCCTAACTCATACTAGGCTCACTTTTAATTATAAAGCCCAATCCAAATCCCAAATGGGCCAAATGCCCAAATCCCCTTCAGCCCAACCCTGTGCCCAAATCCTGAAATCCCCTTCACCCCTTTCGGTCTTCACTCTCGAAATCCTGAAATCCCCTTCAGCCCAACCCTATCATCTCTTCCATCGGCCGACGGCCATCGCAATTCGCCGCGCCTGCTCGTCGTCACTCCCGTCACCTGCTCGTCGCCGCCGCGGCCCACTCCCATCAACGTCGCAACCGAAATTTTGTTTGTTGTGGTTTTTTTGTGGTTTGTGTTTTAGTGATTTGTGTTTTGAATTCTGGATTTTGTTTATTGTGGTTTTTTTGTGGATTTGGTGGTTCCATGGTTGATTTCTCACCTAATTGTTCCCATTTCATGTTTCAAATTTCAATTGCTACTATTATTCCGTGAGAATTTGATGGACAAGTCACAATTCAATTGCTAGTTATTGGAATTTGTATGGATTTTGTTATAGCAAATGGTATGGATTTTAATTTGGATTTTGCCACTATTATGCCGTGAGAATATTTCAATTTATGTTTTAATGCTATATTTTATAATGTGGTGTGTTTATCGTTTTTTAAATACCGTTTTAATATATTTCGATTGTTATCGATGTATTTTCGATCGGATAGTTTCGTTTTCGATATTACCGGAATACCGGTGTCGTTTTCGTTTCCGACATTATCGTATCATTTTCGTTTTCGAGAAAAAAATATGAAAATGGAAATGGTTGAGCCCTATGCCGATCGTTCCCGATTGTTTTCATCCCTAATTTTTCTGGTAAGCTTAGAACATGGTTTCAGGAGAGTGAATAAGTTTGTTGGAACTGTTTCTAATAAGTAATAAACCTTATGAAGAAGACTGACGATCATTTTACATAAAGTAATGAATGCATGAACAAAAATGGTAGTAATGGTGTGTAGCTGATTATATATGATATAACATCCAAAGTAGTTCGGTGGACTTGTCTGAGCGGTTATAGGTCGGGTATGGTTGGTCCAAGAGAGTTTTAGCTCGATTACTATAATTAATAAATATATTGTAAAGATTTAGGAAACATTTATAAGAGATATTCAAGTAAGTTCAGTGATGCTGTATGACCACTCTTTGGTAAATTGATATCTATATATTGAAAGAGGTTGATGTTTACTTCAAAAGTAGAAAATTTACTTTTTTTTTTAAAAATAGTTTGACTTACTTATAAAAAAAATAATAANTAGGAAACATTTACGTAAATAAATCTATTTAAAAATGCAATTATGTTTAAAAATGGTATACAACAAGTTTTGGTATTACGTTTTCCACAATAAATTTGAAGATTTAATAGTAGTCATTTACATCAATATCTCAAATATTTGCAGTATTTTAATATTTTAATAAGATATCATCATCATATTTAAAGGTTATGTTCCTCAAATGATTAATGATAAATGCTAATTTTCTACAGTGAAAATTGCAATATAAACTGATATAAAAATGTTATTATAAAACTTTGCGGTAACCACTATTTAAATACATGACGTACTGTACAAACAATAAATATGACGTACTGGTACATACTAAACTATAAACCAATAAAAAATAATTAATGCACTTATTATAATATCATAAACAATATTTATTGCACTTATCATACAACAATAAAATATTTTTTCATATGTTGCCTATATATTGATACATATTTATATTTTATTGTATATTTGTAGCATGAATGTTACTTAAAATTAATACACAATATTTGACAAAGTTTAATACATACTATTCAAGAAGAAAATATAATATTTTAGATACTTTCAAATATGTTAACTAAGTTGTATTAAATAATTTCCTATAGACAAATTTAACGTGAATTTACACATTAAGTTAAGAATTTATTTAAGAATAAGTGAGAAAATTTATTTTATGAACATTTTTGAAAAAAAAAAATTGTAAATTTTAAAAAGTATATTACCATTATTTCTTAATAATAAGTTTAGTTTTCATAATAAATTATAAAAGATAAATATAATTAATATACAATTCTTTCACAAGTTTGGATTTTGTCGCAACTTAAATGAGTAAGTGAAAAAATTATTTGAATTATTTTTAGTAGGAACATTTTTCAAAAATATTTTAGTAAATTTTAAAAATTATATTACCATATTTCCTAATAATACGTTTAGTTTTTTAATAAATTATATAAGTTAAATATAATTAATATACAATTCTTCGACAAGTTTTGATTTTTTTGTAGCAAATAACAATTTTAATTGATTTTTTTTACGTATATTGGTTATTTTATCGATAATTTAAGATTTGAATATTTTGTTGCATATTACAATTTTAGTTGACCTTCTTACATATAATAATTATTTAATTGGGTAACTTTAACAGAAAATATACAAAATAATTTTACTAATTAGTTCATGATGAAAGAGATGCAAAATAATATATATTTTAAAACATTATTAGGCTATAAATAAATTGGAGCAAAATGTCGATTTCAGTTAATTCAATGCCAAATTTTGTTTTATTACGTTTAAAATTTACAAATTTTTTTATGAAGATGTTATTTGTATAATTATATATATTTTTTAATTTATGGATTGTCAAAATCAAACTAATAAATAAAAACTTATTAAATATTCTTTCTTAAAAATTGACAATGATAAAAAAAATTAGACTAGAATTTTTTTTATTTGTATTATTTCGTAGTGTTTGGAAAGATATATAAAATTACCACATTATGCTAATTTTTAATAGTGTAGACTGATTAGTTCTATGGTAAGCATACTCACCCTTTTTCGTATTTTGATAATTTAGAATATGTCTTTTGGTTTGCTTTATTTAATTAAAATGATATAATTTCAATTATCTTTTAATTTAAATAATATTTAAGTTTGACTTATATAACTTAATTAATATAATATGGAAATTTTATTTGATGTAAATAATATTTAACATCGTTACCAATATTGTCGATGCAATGACGGTAAAAAATAAAAAAAAAATAAATGCTAATCATTTAACAATTCTATGGTTACTTTTCAACCCAATATTGAAATTTATCAACACCCAAATAAATATTTCACATAATTTTTATTTTTATATACAATTTTTTCAATTGTATGACTTATCACAAAAAATGAGTAAATCATAGTTTCTCAATATTTAGTTTATAAAACTAATTTTAATATTAACACGATTTTTATTTTTCATATTTTATTCCCGCATCAAAACTATAATAAAACTATTTTTTGTATTGCTATCCTGTGTATCACACGGGATCAATGGTAGTGGTATATGCTCCTGCAAAAGTGCATATATGAATAAGTTCATATGAAATGATAGATAATTAAGGAGCCTAATAATTACCTATATAATACATTAACTGAATCAATCTTGGGAAGGCAATACTATTAAGAAGCCCAGCGACTGGCGTATGATCTTCATTGCCACTTGAATTACTGAATTAGGTACATTCGTATATATATGTTCCCAATCCTAATTAATTATCCAATGATGTCAGTAAAATGTAATTAATATAAATAAATGAAAATTAAAACTATTCACATTCTGCCACTCAAGAGTCTTACTGATCATATATATATATATATATATGTATATACACACACACTGATCAGACAACCATAGATTGAATGAATAATTAATGTACCTATAAACTTGGATTAATTACAGCATGATGGAGGAAATTAAATGGATTAAGCACTATGGCAGTCATCACAAGATATTGCTTGTAGGCGAAGGAGATTTCTCTTTTGCGGCATCATTAGCCTCAGCATTCGGCGATGCTTCTAATAACGTCTCTCGACTCTGAGGGTATGTAAATGCAGCAATTAGCTGGCATTTAAAATTAATATATTTATATGAAGTTGATGATTAGATTCATATACAGCAAATTTCCTTATTTTTTATTTAATAACATTTAACTGTAACCAAATTCAGTGGTGTTGGAGTCTTGGAGATAAAGCATCCTACTGCTGAAGCAAACGTGGGTTTACTTAAAAGCAAGGGTTGTACCGTAATTCATGAATTGAATGCTTGTACCATGAGCCGACACCCTCAACTCGAGCACATGGAATTCGATAGAATCGTGTATAATTTTCCTCATGCTGGCTACACTTATAACTCTGAGCGCAGCCCTTACCAAATATCGTAAGTTTTTTAATCATGTATACGAGAGCAACTCAAGTTTTCCTGTAGGAGAATGTTCAACTTTCAAGTTCACCAAGTATATTTGAGTTACACATCAATATTCAGTATTTTACATTACCTTATTCAGATCTCTTGCGTTATTATATAAACCAAGTCTGTAGTGTTATTAGAGTATCTCTAATGCATTCGTTTGAAAGAGTCAAAAGTTATCCACCTCATTTAGATAGAAAGTGTGTCAATAATTTATCTTCCAATGCATTAAATACGCGTCCTTTCAGGTTTATGTGTAAAAAATTAATGCTAACATTTTCATACATTCTTTCTAACATGAGGACTCATCATTTGAGTAATTATATGACACAAATTACGGTAAAATTTTGAGCTTTTTATAAACTTAGAAAAATCCCACCCTTCCATTAATCCAAGAAAAATCTTGAGAATTTATTTGAATACAGTATAATGATCATTTGATGAGTTACTACTGAAATCAATTTAAAAAATTTATCAATAATAATGTCCTAAAAAGCAAAATAATGTGTTCATAATACTTGTTTGTTGAGTTCTTGGAATTTTCATGTTTTGTAGTTTCTTATGAATTGATTAACAAAATATTTATTGTGTTGTTATACATATTATAACTAAGAAATTATTGAATAAATAATAATTTTATAAATTTGGTGATGTAAATAAAAATTAACAGAATCAACAAAAAATAACATCATGCATATAATTATTNTATACTCTTTTACTTTATTAATAAATGAATAAATCCACATATACAAATTGTATGGTTGTTGAATGGATCCATTGGAGGTAACAATTCAAATGAAAGTATTATGCTAACACTAGTGCGTAGCTCGTGTGATTCACAGGTTAATAATATTAAATAATAATTATAAATTAAAGATGCGAGTAAATAATTTATATATATATAATAAGAATTAACATTTATAAAAAATGGCAATTCAATTTTTGGTCAAACCCTTGTCTGCATTAATTGTTTACCATTAATGGCAACTTTGTTTTTCTTTTCCTAGACCTCATTAATTGGTCAAACCGCACTATTTAATTTATTTGTTTAAATGCAATCCATATGAGTTGTTACATTGTCCGGCCACAAAATCCGAGTTTATCCCGTTAATTTTTTTGGCAAAAATTTAAAATGAACGAGCAGATATTTTGTTTTGGATAGTTTAAAGAAACAAAATCCTATTATGAAGGAATCTATTCCTTCAAAATACACATTATCCAAAATATGTAAAAAAAATTTTTAATCACAGATTCGGATTTGGAATAACTATTTTTTTTTTTTGAACTCTTGCAAAGACACATTATTTGAATTTTTAAAAAGTCCTTTTTTTTTAATATTTTTCCTTAAGAATCGATTCTTGGTATACCAGCCATCGGATTTTTGGGTTTTGCGTTTTTAAATTCAACTGGCCAATGAAAAAACTTTTTGAATGCCAAATTAACAAAAACATGAAAAACATTTATATACCTTAAAGAAAATTCGATAAATCGTTGGCCGATGTATAATATTGTTTTTTCATTTTTCGAAATCAGACTGTCGATTCACACTATCTGTGAACAATGAGTCTGATTCGAGTATCTCTGGGTACGATAAAGGCAAAACTCACATGAATAATAATAAAAAATAGTAATTTGTAGAGGGCGAGAGAAATTTTACTGTTGTTTTCCAGAAAGATGTAGAGGCGGCGAGAGAAAATGAGCATAAAAAAAATTGTGAAATCCTACAAAGTCGGAAATATCAATATATTATACAAGGCCAAACTTAGCATCCGTCCATTGATATACAGGTTGACCATTTTAGACCGTTGGATCAACCAAGATCTAGAAACCGGGCCTGCAATTTTTTCATAAATGGGCTGAAAATTGGGCATAAACTTAAAAAATAGAGGAATTTGCACCAGGTACGGTCCCTTTATGTTTTTATTACATAAATATAACCCTCTAAAAAATATTAGCATATTAACATAATCTATTGATTTTATTTGCACAAATACCACATTATAGATTAAATCTGGGGAAATTTTCTTTATGCGTAATTAAAGGTAAAAATTTTATCACATTCAAAATAACTCTCCTCTCTCTCTTCTTCTTCTACAAGTTTATACGACCAGAGTTTTTTTTTTCTTTTTTTTTTCTTTTTTCTGTTTGCGGCTCCTCGACAACTTGCTACCGGAGAGAATCGAGCATGCTGATTCGCGATTTCTCTAAGTCTTTATCACCGACGACTTCTCGAGCGTGATGATGGTACACGAGCGACGATTTTCCGATGATGGGGGTAGATTCTCGATGGTGGAATCCATCTCCTTCTCCCCGTCGCACAATTCTCAGCCGACCGAGGCGATGCCACCGAGATACGCCCGTCGCCGTCGAGGAGGGGAAGAACCGATGCCATGGAGTGAGCCTGCGGATGCAGAGACAAGGGCCATGGCTACAGTTTCGGCTCCTAATTTGGGTTCTGAAATGAGAGACAATTGAACAGTACCGATAGTATATTATATGTATATGTGTGTCTTGATCTGTTAGTGCTTGAATTCCGAGAATCTCGAGGGTATATCTTATGTATATTTTATGTATATGTGAGTTCTTAAATCGATTTTGAGAAACAATTGAAACTCTAGTGTATATTTAAAGTATATTTAAATTATATTTGGTGTATATTGTCTATACATAAACTGCTCGTCTTTTTCCCAAATGACTTCCTCCCCCTCCATGAATCCTGATACTTGCCCCTCCTCTTCCACCCGACAGGCGAAATTCCAAAACCTTCCCCCTTATACCCGCCATTAACATCCATCTAATTTATCAAACATCATCCTCCCCAAAATTCTCACAAAAAATCATAAGAAAAACCTAAATTTACAGGAAAAAAGAATAATTATATTTTGGGAGCGATTTCAATCTCCACCGGCCACCGCTGCAACATTGTTGGAAGGCCTAAAATCTCTAACAATCTTCGAGGAGAGAGAGAGATGGTTAGTTTATACATTACCAAATATAACAATTTTTTTTTTTCTTTTTCATTAATCACTTCCGGTTTTTAAGGCACGTTTCTCATTTGGAGACAAATTTTATGTAATAGTATAATTATTTTGGAAGAGTTGGGTATTGATACAAATTATCTGTTGCCAACCATAAAATTGCAATTATTTATAAAACGTATAGGATGTATGTAAATTACCCTAAAAAATACAGTCTTTTGATTTGATTATTAATATTGGGCCCAACATAAAAAATAAAAGACCCACAATAAATGGAAACAACATTTTATATTGGGTTTAATATTATCATCAATCATTATCGGGTCAATCAGATTGGGCTTCAAAATTTTGTGATTTAAAATTTATATAAATTTGCATAGATTTTCTCTAATTTTTCATTTTCAGAAAAATATAATATTTCATCATTCTACAGTTATGCGTGATGCTCGGTATAAACGTCAAAATACCCGTGATATGGTGCAGACTTCACAAAGGAAACCATTATCTCATATCACAAATGGTAAAAAAATTCCCATTTGTTTTACATAATCAATTTTGGTTATTACTTATTTTACACAATCAATTTTGTTAAAAATTAAATTAATTATTTTTATTTTTTGTATTTATTTTATTGTAGCTTTTGAAACTATCGGGTCATCTACGTCGGCGAAAAATATTTATTCTAGCATTTGGTGTAAGGGTTTTTTTTTAATGTCATCTATAAGTACTATATATAAATAACAATTTTATTTCAGTTATAACTATTTTATTTTTTGTTTCATTTCAACTTGCAGACACTATACAATCATCCTATGCCCCGAAATCAAATTTAACTGCTGAACATAACACCAGCTTTTTTTGCAAAAACGAGTTTTGATTCATAGGATAAATATCACTCCATCTGATACTAGGATTCCATTTAAGTTCCAGCGGCGGCAGTTCCCACTTAGGGTTTCGTATGCCATGACCATAAACAAGTGTCAGGGACATTCTTTATTGCACGTTGGTCTTTTCCTTAAGAAACCTGTTTTTAGTCACGGACCATTATATATTACTGTTTCACGTGTAACTAATAGAAGGGGGTTAAAGATATTAGTTTGTGATAATAAGGAGTTATCAAATAATCAAACTCATAATGTTGGGTACAAGGATGTTTTTAATAATATATGATTGTTTCGTCACGAACATTTTATGATTCAATAATGTTTCTATGTATTATAATGATTTCGATCCTAATGCATGTCAAATTATACTATTCTCCAAATTTATGCAGTCCTTGCAATCGCACGGGTTATGCACTAGTATTAAATAATAATTATAAATTAAATATTTGGAGTTAAGATATGATATAAATGACGTATATCAGTTATAAATAATATAAAATTATCTTGTACAAAGGAACACAAAATATGTATATTTAAACTTTACAATATTAAAAATACCTAAAATAAGATATAACCAAGGTTATCAAAACCGGACCGGTCATCGAACCGGTCAAGCTACTGGTTCAATGGTTCACTGGTCCGACCAGTGGTTGAACCAGTTGGACCGTTATTTAATTTATTAATATTTTTAAATATATATAATGTTTCATAAATATAATTAACTTAATTTATTGATATTTTAAATATATAATACTTTATAAATATTAAATATAGTTGACTCATTTTTTAAAAGTTTGGTCCCACCATATATAGATTAAGCAATAAAATGATAATACAAAAATATGAAAAAAAAAAGAAATATTTCCTCACACTTCCACATTGGCCAATAAAATAATAGAAAATAAAGATGGGATATAGAAAAAGAAATTCCTTCCACGCGTGGCTTTAGTCTTTTACCTTTACAATTGGAAATTTCGAATTCTTACATCTTGTCTCACATCTGTAACCATGAAAGGTTAGTTGCTTTATAAAAGTGTTAGAATTTATACATAAAAATTATTTGACCGGATTTGTAAAAAAAAAAAAAAAAAAAAAAAAAAAAAAAAAAAAAAAAAAAAAAAAAAAAACACCGGTTGAACCAACCGGTTTTTTGGCCGGTTCGACCAGCCATTGACCGGTTTTGGCCACAGCCGGTTTCTTCCATAGAACCGGACCGGTGAACTGGCCGGTTTCCGGTTCAACTGGCCGGTCCGGTCCGGTTTTGACAACTATGGATATAACATACATAAAGATATATAAAATATTCTACATTATTCTTGAAAAATGTGAAGTCACCTCAACTTCTAGTAAACTATTTTACAAAGACAAAATGTCTAATTAATAGCACCTAAAGATATAGATGCTTAATGTATAGAATGTGTAAAATAAGTATCTAAAAATATTATGGGAGTTAATATAGGATTTGTAAAAAAAAAAGTATCTAAAATAGTATGTGAATGAATAATAAGTTATTACACTAAAATATGTCACAACTTTATGAGAGAAGATTTATATAATAGATATAAAAACATTGTCTAAATTTCTTGTATATCAATTTTGTATTGTTAGTATCAACATTGCCTATCTATATCGCATATCAAGTAATTTTGATTATATCTCTTTTATTCTATCATTCTTATTATTTTTGTACCGATTGCATTCATTAATTCTTATTTCTTTACCGATTTCATTTCATTTGACGAAAAATTATTGTTACTAAAATATAAACTACAGAATTTCGAGAATTTTGTTAGAAAGAATTATATTATGCATTTCTCACAAATGCTAATGCATTTCAGTAATATTTTTTTTTTTTCTGGAACAATGGAGATTTTATACCAAACCACACAAAGTACAAACAAAGATACAACCCAAAGCTAAATGTAACAGCTAGAAGCTAAAAAAAAAAAGGAAAGACAGATCAGAATATCGCCTAAAACTTAAGCTAGCAACACTAGAACACATCCACAAAACTACAAGCCACACAGCAAAAGCTTCAAAAATGGAGAATCAACGATCCCAAAAGGATAATACACGCTCCTACCGAGAGAAGATCCAAAACACTTTGCAACATCACACCAACATTAAAACACACTACAACAACACACAAACACCTAGACACACTTAAACAAACAAAAACCTAAACACCAACAAAGGCCTTCCCATAGTAGAGTAACCAAGCCCAGCACTCACGACCGACCACCCCCATGTCTATGTAATGACAGTAAAAAAATTAGAAAAAATAAATACTACTCATTTAGCAAGTCTACCCGTTACTTTTCCGTCACAACTTTAAATTTATCAACGCCCCAAATAAAAATTTCACATAATTTTTGTTTTCTGTATACAAATTCTTCAATGGTGTGACATATCACAAAAAAAAAAAAATGACTAAATTATGTTCATGTTTTCCAGTATTTAATTTATAAAATTAATTTTAATATTATCACGATATTTATTTTTAGAAAATTATTTTTAAGATTCTATTCCCGCATCATAAACATAATAAAATAATTTTAGTATTGCTATCCCGTGTATCAAATAGATGCGTAGTAGTTTCATGTCATGTGGCCCTTAGTTTCAACAATTGTCTATAATAAAGTAAAGCAGAATAAATGGTAGTGGTATGCTTGTGCAAAATGCACATATGAATGAGTTCATATGAAATGATAGATAATTAAGTATTGTAATAATTACCTAAAATACATTAACTGGATCAATATTGGGAAGGCAAAACTATGAAGAAGCCCATTGACTGGCGCATCATCTTCATTGCCACTTGAGAGTTAACTAGCAGAATGAATTAGGTACATTCATATATATATACTAGCATGCTCTCGCCGTGCACAGCGCGGCCGGCCCAATTTAGTTGCTCACATTTAATCTGTTATTATTATGAGTATGAGTATAAAATATTTTGATAAAATAGTCTGTTTATCAAAATACATCATACATGCACAATATTTTATTTTTTGGGTTCAGACTAAAGTTTGTCAAAACATGTTGAAGCAGCCATTACCAACTATAGAATACAAGAAGTGCTACAAAACACTCCATTTCTAAACATCAATGTTAGGTGAGGATAAATGTTTAAAATTATGTTTTTAAACTAACAAAATGTAAAAGGTTTAAAATCCAATTGTTTACATTCTTTAGCATGCATATGTGAACATATAAAGCACAACCAACATTGACCTTGATTAACATATTTCAAAACGCAAACAGCAGTAGTACTTATGATTCAATCAAACCAAATCAATGAATCAAATAAATTTAATACAATACATACAAATTTATCTTGCCTGAGGGCATATGGGTTGATATTGGCATTCGTCTGTAAACAACATTATCATGTTAAATTATGGAAGCTCAACACAGAGGATAATGTTCTCTGTTCTTGGCAATTCAATTTCAATTGGTTTTTTAAACATAGCTTTTCAACCGCCAATTCATCTTACTCAGAATCTCTAGAAAGCCTTAATAATATGCAGTCCATGCACGAAACAAATAAAATTAAAAATTAATATATGCATATATATATTAACAAATTTATAATTTATGATCCAGTTCAATGAATAAAATATGGGATGAAAAACTTGAATACAAAAACCACATATCATCCATATAAAGGAAGATGGGCTTATTGTAGACACCTATAAAAAGAGGAGCATGTCCAAGCTCGTAAAAATAAAACTACCTCAAAAACACGGTAATACAGAACTGCTCCAACCGATCTTGCATCTTTGCACTGAAAAATGATAAAACAAAAACAAAACTGTAAGTCCGTATGTTTTAAACAAGAAGAATAAGATTCATCTACTCTCAACAAAATATCGAGCTCGAAATTTCATGATAAAAACCAAGTCTTTTCTCTCAACCATTTCATTTACACAAACATTGCCAAACACAATTAACTGAAAAAAAAAATCATTAATATTTTAAACCTATTGATTTCTTGAAACATACTACTGAGAATGAAAATAAAAAATGAAACATTCCAAGTGAATCTATATAAAAATCAGGAAAAATTAAAGCAACAAAAATAAAAAAAATATACTTGGTGCATTGGATAAAAGCACTATTGTTCACTGGATTATCACACAGAAATATGAAATATAGAAATCCCAAACTGAACAACAAAATTATGTTGCAAATATGAAATGGCCAAATTACACTGCCCCGACGGGTTTGTCGAGCTCGGCCGCCAGCTGGTACCAGAAAACGCCAATGTGGACCCACCATCGCCAATGTGGACCCACACGCCATGCCCTTCAGGGATCATTCTAGGACCTTGGCTCGGTTGGTCTTTTCCCCTCCCCATTCTTGTTTGAAACTATTCCCCCACCTCAAGAACACCATGGAGAGTTTTGTATATAATACATTCATCTTCAGAGTTGGTCCCTGAACTTTGCGAGTTACATCAAATCCAAATGATAGAAAAAAACAAAAAGATTAACACCAATGAATGCTATAATATTAAAAAAAAAAATATTGGGAAACAAAAAAGAAGATTTTTTCCTGAAATTTGTAGACTTCCTACTTATTCCAGTTTCTTTTCCCCTGATATTATTTTAAGAAGAACAAAAAGAAGATTAGTGTCCAGACCTTTTATTCACATGTATAAATAAAACAACCATAAAACCCCAACATTTTCAGTACACCATCAAAACACCTATGTACACACCCAACTCTCCAAACTCCCACACCAAATGCTAAAACTGTAAAAACCATAAACCCCCTCCCCCAACCCAAACCCCTTAACCTACACAAAACACACACACACACACACACACACTAAAAATCAACAAAACCGTCGAGCTCCCATTCCTCAACCTGCCTCTTTCTCGCCAAAAAAAAGTACCCCTCATCTGGCGTGAAAAATCGGAACTTTTTCTAGGTTCTCCATTCCGCTAGTACCATTTCTCTGGAAGAGAGTCAAGGTGTTGAAGTAGGCTACACTACAATTACTCGTCATTCTCACGATGCGTACCACACTACTACGTCTTCAACCTCGATTTGCATCTGTCTTGCCTACTGCCAGCCCTGAGCAAGGCCCTTATTAAACTCTAAAGAGACGCAAACAAGAATTACAGAATAAATAAACCTGTGATATGAACCTTAAAGTAAGCGAGATATACCTCACAACATCTGTATCTCAAAGAAAAAATCTGTCAAAAAGGGACACAAAAAACCCTAACTCATCAACTTAAATAATTTCATAAAATTGTAGAATTATTAAAATGAAATGAAGCGGAACTCACCTCAAAAATACGATCATGACTCTGGCGAAGAGGATTAGGACTTTGTTGAAGAGGATCGGGATTCCGACGATTATGAGGTTCCCTTCTGTACAAAACTCACTCGGCCGCTAGTTCTTTAAATTTATCAGAAATTTTCTCAGAAATGGATTCCGATTATCAAATCAAGGAAATGGGATCTCCTCTAGTTCATATCCTCCAAGTCGTCGGGGTTCAATTTGTCGGGCTTCTTCGAGAATCGAAAGAAATTGCGCTCTTGTTTTTCTTTTTTAACTTCTTCTCGGCTTACATGATAATTGTGAAATCAGAGCCAAATGAAAAAACAACAACTCTTTTGCTAATTGTTTTTCAATAAAAAGTAGCCACAGCGAAGTGAGATCCAAAAGAGAGATAAATCGGCCAAAGCGAGTATCATCCGGCCAAGAAGAGAATCGGAGTACCATTTTCTGTAACCCATAAGTGAAACGACGTTGTTTGATTAAGGGGTGACGTGGCTGCATAAAATTACAGTGCCACGTGTCAGATAAAGAAGGCACAAGCTTCTTTTTATAGATAAGAGAAATAGATATGGTCCCCAATCCTAATCAATTGTCCAATGATGTCAGTAAAATTTAATTAATATATAAATAAATGAAAAACTCGTCACATTCTGCCACTCAAGAGTCTCAATAGCACTAATCATATATATAATTATATATATATATATATATATATATATATATATATATATATANGAATGAATAATGTACAGATAAATTTGGATTAATTTGGTCATTTAGACCTCAGAAAAATCAAAAGTTGAGATCATTGACTGAATAGCCACAAATGGAGGAAATTTGGATTAAGCACTATTGCAGTAATCACAAGATATTGCTTGTGGGCGAAGGAGATTTCTCTTTTGCCGCATCATTAGCCTCTGTATTCGGCAATGCTTCTAATATGACTGCAACATCTCTCGACTCTGAGGGTATGCACGTAAATGTAGCAATTAGCTGGCATTTAAACTATATTTATATGAAGCTGATAATTAGATTGATATATAATTTTCCTTATTTTTTCACATGATATTTAATTGTCACAAAATTCAGAGGTGTTGGGGAGAAAGCATCGTACTGCAGCAGCAAACCTGGATTTCCTTAAAAGCAGGGGTTGTACCGTAATGCATGAAGTGAATGCTTGTACCATGAGCCGACACCCTCAACTCAGGAACGTGGAATTCGATAGAATCGTGTTCAATTTTCCCCATGCTGGCTTCACTGAGTCTGAATACACCTCTTATCAAATATCGTAAGTTTTTTAATCATGTATATATGAAATTAGTTCGTTGTGGTTTTGAAATTTATGTTCTTGTAAGAGAAATGAAAAAAAAAAAAAAAAAACAATAATAGTATATGCTTTGAAATCACTACAATATAATGAGCTTATATGATGAAGGCTGCACAAGAAGTTGGTTCGGGGTTTTTTTAAGAGCGCGTACAAATTGGTGAGTGCGGAAGGTGAGGTTCACGTGACGCACAAAACCACTTACCCATTTTCAGAGTGGGAGATAGAAAAATTAGCAGAAACAGCAGCATTTGAATTAGTGGAAGAGGTGGAGTTTTACATCTCCGAATACCCTGGCTACAAGAACAAGAGAGGAGATGGAAACAAGAGCAACTCTACATTTCCTATAGGAGAATGTTCGACTTTCAAGTTCGCCAAGTACTATTGAGTTAAAACATTAATGTTCAGTATTTTACATACCTTATTTAAAATCTCTTGAATTATTATATTAACAAAACCTGTCATTGCGAAATCTGTCCTGTTATTATTATGTATGCGAAATTTATCCGTTGCTATCCTAATTATTTGCTAGATGAGTTGAACCCATATATTTATTAAAATTAGTTTCGCAAGAAAAGTCAAAGGACAATTATTCTATTTTCATCAATTTTTTCAATTGTATTATTATTTTATTCCTAAAATACCGATTTGCATTAATTCATCCTTCATTGGTTTGTTTTGCAATAAAATCGGACAGATAGACTTCAAGTAAAAACATGTCTCATTTCAAATTTAAATTTAAATATTAAGATTTCTTATCATTTTGTTACATTAAAATTCTGAATGAATTGTTTGCAATGAAATCGGACAACATAATAATTGCATATAATTCAAGTAAAAACATGTCTCATTTAAAATTCCTTATCATTTTGTTACATTTTTCAATGATTTGTTTCCCATAACATCGGACTGAATTAATAATTGCATAGAACTCAATTATGATTTCGAATTTATATCAAGGATGTTTAATAATTGAATAGAATTTCAAAGATGTTTATTTATTATAAATAAAATTAAATTCTACAAAAACATTTGTGTATATTTTGTAAAATGTTTGTACGAAATGTTTTACTTTAAATTTATTTATATAATTTAAATTAATTACATTAATAAATAATATGAACATACATTAAATATTTTAATTACATAAAACAAAAAGAAGAAGAAGACTACATCTATAACTTGTATAAATAATAATAATGACATTATATTACAATAAATTTTATAATATATAATATGAGTATTATACGAGGAACAAGATTATGTAAAATTGTTATTTTTCTTATATCAAAGAATAAATATATATGAAATCAAATTTATATTATTATAAACATGTGGGAGAGATAATATATTAATTAATTTACGGGTTAGCGCTAGCAGACTCAGGTTTAATGTTTCGACAAAAAAAATGACATTGATGAAAAGATGTAAAAGATAGATGATCAAACTCTATTATTTTTTAGGCCCGAACGGACAAGCCCTATGGTCCACTCATTTAATATCTCTCGTGAATCGCACGAGCTACTTAACGGACAAACTCTGTGGAAATTACTCATTTAATACTTCTGTCATGTGCATCGTACGAGCTACGTACTAGTATATAATTACTAGCTGTTAGCATTTAATAAAATCTATTTAAATTTACTTATGTGGCAATATAACAATTTCCCTCTAAAAGCCGTTACTTTTGGTTTATTTAACCTTTCATTTATTTATTAGATAATCAAACACTTAATAATTTTAAAATTGTAAAATTATTTTAAACTTTTGACTACAGATAACTGACCATATAATGTGTTGACCGTATAATGTGATTAGATGTTATTATTGTGATTACATTAAATTTTTTTTTTTTTTGAAAAATAAAAAATATATTTAAAATTTCTAAATAAATAATAAAAAATACATACCAAAATATATGTTTCATCTAATCTGATAAACACAATTTTAAAAAATAAATATTCCAGTTCTTTTAATTGTAAATTTGGTCTACAAAAAAAGTGAAAAAAAATTATTAATCATTATATGAGTACAAATAACTCGCAATACTGTATTTACATCTGTGCAAATGCACATGGTCGAATACTAGTTCTTATATATAACCAACAACTTTTTCTTTAATTAGTAAAGTGTATTTATTTGGTCAATTAATTTTTTAGTGTGAAAAATGGGCAAGTTTAGTAAATATGCCATTGCAAGAATGAAATAAGAAAAAAAAAAAAAAGTTGAG
>BKCP01010514.1:131189-182999 GCA_008636005.1 Striga asiatica
AATAACACTCAGACTTGTCTTGACTTGCTTTCAACCCGTACGTGCTTGTCCAAATTGAGTTTGACTAAATCTAAGCAGTTACTAGTGAACGTGTCTGTTTATTTTTTCTATTTGAATAATAGAACATTCTACTAAAATAATATTATTGTTGTATCTATTTAGTTTCGAATTACAAATAATTCATTCCTATAATTTAATTGATTGAATTATATCTCTATATTTAAGATATGACGTCCGGTGATTAATTTAATTACTGCTAATATAATTAATCAACATCTCCATCTGAAACTAGTACCACTCAATTATTAACCATTATGTTTGAAAATTAATCGGCCTGCAGGGATTAACATAATAAATCTTCCTAAGCTCATTTTGAGAACGTCATCAACTCGGAGGACCGGGATGTTGTGACCGTAAACAATCTAAACGACACATCATGTAAAACAACATCACTTACCAAAATACCAAGTATGTCAATCTAACAGAAGGTATCACCCTTGGTAAATCAAATAAGCAAATGTTGAGTATATGCCCGTTTATTGTCTTACATGTTAAAAGAACGCATCAATTACTGAGGTCTAGATTATTTACTTGGTTAGTATAAAATAGTCTTATCCTCTGTAGGTCTGTCCAACACCTACTAGTGTAATTCATTAGTCAAAAGACCAACTAACTCAAAATCACACTACAGCCTTTCACAACAGATAGTACAATTCTATCTAGGTTGTGAACATATATTTATATTTTTACAAGGAACTAATAATATGATCTTTTTGTTCGACACATCGAACCACATTATCTACAACGTAAAATAAAAAAAACGTGTGCTCGCATAAATAAATAAACTGCAATGACACATACTTGACTAAAACATAATTCTCATTCAAAATGGTAATGTCAGAA
The DNA here is from genome assembly GCA_008636005.1 of Striga asiatica. Lineage (NCBI taxonomy): Eukaryota > Viridiplantae > Streptophyta > Magnoliopsida > Lamiales > Orobanchaceae > Striga > Striga asiatica. Next base: position 132,093 of record BKCP01010514.1, read on the forward strand.
ACTGAAAGCCGAGCTTTTACAGTATACCCTAACACTTGGGACAAATGGGCTGACCTCGATGGTAGGACGAACTCATTAGGTATCGGAGTTCCAGTAAAAATCTGGCATGACTAATGCTTTCGAGCTGGCTAGTCACTCGTTTGTATAATCGCAAAGGCATGTCAAACGAGTGTTGAAGCCTCGGTGGTAGGACGACCTCAATATGCATCAGAGTCCCAACAAAATTGTGGCATGACTAAGGCTTTCAGCTGGCCAGTCGTTCGTTTGAACGACTGCAGAGGCAAGTCGAGCGAGTGTTGGAGCCTCGACGGCAGGATGACCTCATTCTGAATTGGAGACCCATTAAAAATCTGGCATGACTAAGCATTTCAAGCTGGTCATTCGCTCGTTTGAACGACCTTAGAGGCCGGTTGAGCGAGTGTTGGAGTATTTATGACAAACTCTGGCATGATTAATACTTTTGAGGTGGCCAATCACTCGTTCAAACGACCTCAGAGGAGTGTTGGAGCCTTGATGGTATATATCTAGCATGACTAAGGCTTTCGAGCTGGCCAGTCGCTTGTTTTAACGACCCAAAGGTAGGTCGGGCGAGTGTTGGAGCCTTGATGACAAAAATCTAGCATGAGTAAGGCTTTCGAGCTGGCCAGTCGCTCGTTTGAACTACCTCAGTAGGTCGGGTGAGTGTTGGAGCATTGATTGCAAAAATCTAGCATGACTAAGGCTTTCAAGCTGGGTAGTCGCTTGTTTGAACGACCTCAGAGGAAAGTTAGGTGAGTGTTGAAGCCTCGACAATAAATAACTTGGTGTAATGAAAACCCCTGAGCTGGATAATGACAAGTCAATTAAAGAATGGTTCGACCTTATCGGGTGAATCGCCAGGTCGGCCAGATAATAAGGACGTAAGAGGTCATGGAAACACCAGGTCGATAATAACCTCACAGGTAAGATAGCTCAAGGTCAAGCTAGGGCTCTCAGCTAGCCTGATGGAAACTCGACCCGGAGGTCGATGTACGACCTAAAATATAATCTTATACACTGAAGGTTAGAGCAACCTAGTTCAAGGGAATCTAAGCTGGCAGCACAATTAGACCATCAAATGAGGTAGACAAAATAGATAAGAATGAATATAATTAAGAGAAGCATGACACGTAGATAGGACCACGTGGGCTAACAGACTTGGGTCAAACAATACGAACAGGTAACTCGAGCACTAGGGCAGCCTAGTCGGGCAATCTTGAGTAACAAGATAACAATCTTATATAAAAGGGTGAGGTACGGCCATTTATGCTCTACACTCTCTAAGCATTCTATACTTACATAACTTGTATACATCACCTTCTTTCTCAAACACTTATTTGAGTGTTAGAGCTTGTACGCCTAGACAACTCCTACCACTGTTTTGCCGGTCTTTGAACCTATCGAGTGCGGATCGAAGGACATTTACCCAGTTCAGGTCGTTTGCACTACCAGTAGGTGATGTAGGGAGCGTAAGAGTGGGACCATTAACGAGATACTCTCTTGATAAAACTCACAAATATCTTATTTCATTTCAATAATCAACTAAATAACACCAAAAAGGAGGAGTCCTTTAAATAAGACTCCTAAAACTGACCGCGCGTCGCAACGCGGCAAAATTAAAATTTATATTTTTCTTCAACTAACCTCTACTAACTAGTAGTAGTGACGAGCAAGGGTCGATCCCACGAGGAGTGTGAATCAAATCGTGAATTTTCTCGTATTAATTGAAATTATAAAAAGCGATAAATGGGGGGGTTTTGATTTAATAACTAAACTACCTAAAAGTCTAATGAAATAAATAAAATCTAAACAAGAAAATAAAAATAAAAATAAATAAATGAAGAGAACTTTCTAGTTCACGGTTCCGTCTACACTCTCGACTGACTCGTCTAATCAATTTTAGTATCAAATCTCGCTATCTCATGAAATTACTAGCCCTAGGCAACGACACGGTCTGTTACCCGAATTTTTCCTTATTTTTAATTTAACCGCGAGACGCTCGACGATTAAGCCTGACTTCTTGTACAGTCCAGAAAAAAGTTTTCAAGATTTAATACAATTAGCCGCTTTATGAATTAGAAAAATAGGCTAGACTAATTAGTTAACTCAACCGCGTTCGTTCACTTAAATAGGCCGTGTTATCCCCGATAGTTACTATCTTCCGGTTACCTCTTATGAATTAAACACAACAACAATTACGGATTGCAGGCCTAATTCATATGTAGATATGAAAAGCCTAATCTATGTGATCAATCTAAACAAGACTAACACATCATGGTGAATTATTCAAAATAACACAAGCAATTCCAAAAAGATATTAAAATTATCAATCACGCAAATTAATCAAACATCATCAAGTCGTAAGGTTCAACATCACCGGAACTAGAATTAAAAACTACTCTAACATAATAAATAAATAAAAGAAAGAGAATAAGAATATCCCCTTTCGTGTGCGGGTGCGGCTTCCCTCCGCAAATCGTCGGGCTCCTCGTATCTGTTCGTGCGGCTCTCTACTGCGTGGTGGCTTTTTTCTATTTCTCTTCCTTTTCGTCCAATTGCCTAGGTCTTTTTTTTTCGCAATGTCCCAGTTAAGGAATAATGATAATCCCTCTCCAAGTCAAAGTCCTAATCCCTTTATATCACCCTCTATGCCACGTCTCTCTGTCCCTTTTTTATACCCCAAAGTCCAACAATTAATTCTTTTGACTTGGTCCACCCAGGCCCACTTCAGCTTTATTAATTGCAACCCACTTGGATTAATTCTTCTACCATATTCGTGAAATGCATTGGGCTTCTTCATGTGTATGGGCCTGCTGACCAGTACGGGGGTAGCTGAGTCAGTACTGGGCGACCCCGTACTCGCTGATAACACTTCTTTGTCCTTCTTCCGAGCACGCACACCTCATCGTGCAACATAAATAGCTCCAAAAACACTGAAAAGCACTCAAAAACTCATCAGAGCACGAGAGTTGATCAGAATATCAAATAAGTCGAAAGATACATAAATGCGGGGAATTAAACGTGCACAATTGTCACATTAGATGATTAAATGCAAGCACTTTTCTCGACTAATCAAACCTCCCCAAACTTAAACTGTTGTTTGTCCCCAAGCAACTTACAACTATAAGCACATAGATGGATAAGAAAACAAGTACGTGGAACTTTACTCAAGACCTCACAATTCTCACATAAGTGCATAGTTCAAACAACTCAAATCAATATATTCAGACTCAAGATGAAATCATTTTAAGAACTCAAACAATCAAGTATCAATTCAAATGACCACCATAGTTTGTCAATCTTTATAATAAATGCATCGATCAATGCAACTCATAACACCCTTCTCTTTGCTAACAAGCCTAGTTCCCTCCCGTTTCCAGCCGAAGTCTAAATGTCTCATTCTCCACACTCTTTTTTTTTCTTTTTTTTTTCTTTTTTTTTTTAAGTAGGGAACGGCAGCTCCGTCACAACCCGTGGGTTTTAGCCTTTCGTGCTCGTCTAGATACGGAAATTATTGGAATTATACACTAGAGCCCCCACAGATTGGCAGCTGTTGCAGCCCATGCTCTTTTTTTTTTGTGCCAAATGGCTTTTCAACTCCACCAATTATTTCTTCATCCTCATTATTCTTTTTTTTCGACTATGAGACATAAAAACCCCAACTTTCAACTTCAAGTCCCCAAACTTAATCAACATTAATCAAGATAATCACAAGCACATCTTAACAACACAAATCGCCTCAAAACCAACTCGCCATAAATGAATCACAAAAATATCACCATCATGCCTTTGTCCCCAAAATAAAACATCTCAAGAATTTAACTAAATAAAATTAACTCAAGCCATTTAAACTACCACAATAAATCCAATCCGACTCTCATGTCATCATCGCAAAATTCCACGTACATGAAATCTCATACTCACACACAACAAATATCATGCGAATCTAAGTACTCAAACTCTAAGGGCATAACTATAATCACATAATAAAACATGAATGCTCACCAAGAAACCACCTCCCCAAACTTAGAGTTTGCATATATCATAGACACTAAAATAAACTCACATGAACAAAAACGGAGTAAAAGAAACGAGTTCACCTTAGTAAATGTAGAGGAAGTCGCCGAACCATGCACACCATTGGGTTGCCTCCCAACAAGCGCCTCTTTTTATTGTCGTTGGCCCGACTTATTACTTCTTTTTCATCAAAGGATCCATGGTGGCTTCCGAGGTGGCCTCAAGGGAGGCATCAATCTCACGGCACCATGTCTGGTTGCATCCCCTATCCTCGGTGTCGGGTGCTTCACTGGATCTTTCCTCCATGACGCTAATTCCTCTAGAATGTGTAGCAACCCACGCTCAATCACGGTCACCATCTCATAAAACTCCCACTTACACCTTTCATTTTGCTCGATCGTCTCAATAGGAGGTATACGAAGGTCCAAGACATGCTTCAGTGCATCCTTGCTCAACACCCACTTCATATTAGAATACATAGGACACGGTTCAGCTTCTATCGGCACAAGAGCGGGAAGAACGGTATGCTTTTTGGCTACAGCAGGTCGAGTATGGGGTACCTCCGTATTCTGCTGCACAACCCCATATTCTGCAGCTTGGTTCTCTTTTCCGCCCCCATTCTTCTCGATATTCGTGATTTTCTCGTTCTCCAGCTCGTGTGTGCCCTCTTCAGGTTCCTCGAGGTCCTCGTTGTACGAATGGACGACACTCGAACTCATTGGACTCTTTTCCAGCCTATACACTAGTCGGTCCATCTGGTCCACCAATTGGCTCATGTGGCCTTGTAAATTCCTTATGCGCAGTCCTTGGTTCTTGATGCTCATCTCTTGGCTCTTGATGCTCGCCTCAACACTTTGTTGAAAGTTAAAAGTGTTAGCCGTCAACTCCTTCATCATCTCCTCGAGCGACGGACCAGGATCTCTCTCAACAAATGGCTCACAATACTCTTGTCGAAATTTCAACGCGTGAGCCTCTAGTGCCTTCACCATATCCTCTAGAGATGGGCTGGGATCTTGCGCAGTTGGTGGCTCGGAGTACCCATGGAAAGAGTTTGAGTGCTCTCTAAAGCCGTACTCGTTCTCCTTGGGATACATGTAGTCTTGCTCGTATCTTCGCCAACCATTAGGTCCTCTTACGCCTCGATCTCCAATCCACGGATTTCGTATCTCCCTCTCATACTGGTAAGGTGCCTGGTGGGTATAAAAGTCGTGATAATAGGCTGCCATCTCGAAAACTTGCGCTAAGCTCGATCAAAAACACCAAAATTCAAGTTACTCCTAAGAGTATGGGGGCGAACTGATCTGTCCAGCAGAGTACGGGGTACCCCTGTATTCTGCAAGAAAATAAAAGAAATAAAACAAGGAAAAAGGGAGGTAGAAGATGATAAAAATAAAATCCTAACAAAAATAATAAAAAAAAAAACTCAATTAGTACTCAAAAATCACAATTCAATAACGCCACTCCCCGGCAACGACGCCAAAATTTGACCGCGCGTCGCAACGCGGCAAAATTAAAATTTATATTTTTCCTCAACTAACCTCTACTAACTAGTAGTAGTGACGAGCAAGGGTCGATCCCACGAGGAGTGTGAATCAAATCGTGAATTTCTCGTATTAATTGAAATTATAAAAAGCGATAAATGAGGGGGGTTTTGATTTAATAACTAAACTACCTAAAAATCTAATGAAATAAATAAAATCTAAACAAGAAAATAAAAATAAAAATAAATAAATGAAGAGAACTTTCTAGTTCACGGTTCCGTCTACACTCTCGACTGACTCATCTAATCAATTTTAGTATCAAATCTCGCTATCTCATGAAATTACTAGCCCTAGGCAACGACACGGTCTGTTACCCGAATTTTTCCTTATTTTTAATTTAACCGCGAGACGCTCGACGATTAAACCTGACTTCTTGTACAGTCCAGAAAAACGTTTTCAAGATTTAATACAATTAGCCGCTTTACGAATTAGAAAAATAGGCTAGACTAATTAGTGAACTCAACCGCGTTCGTTCACTTAAATAGGCCGTGTTATCCCCGGTAGTTACCATCTTCCGGTTACCTCTTATGAATTAAACACAACAACAATTACGGATTGCAGGCCTAATTCAGATGTAGATATGAAAAGCCTAATCTAGGTGATCAATCTAAACAAGACTAACACATCATGGTGAATTATTCAAAATAACACAAGCAATTCCAAAAAGATATTAAAATTATCAATCACGCAAATTAATCAAACATCATCAAGTCGTAAGATTCAACATCACCGGAACTAGAATTAAAAACTACTCTAACATAATAAATAAATAAAAGAAAGAGAATAAGAATATCCCCTTTCGTGTGCGGGTGCGGCTTCCCTCCGCAATTCGTCGGGCTCCTCGTATCTGTCCGTGCGGCTCTCTACTGCGTGGTGGCTTTTTTCTATTTCTCTTCCTTTTCGTCCAATTGCCTAGGTCTTTTTTTTTCCGCAATGTCCCAGTTAAGGAATAATGATAATCCCTCTCCAAGTCAAAGTCCTAATCCCTTTATATCACCCTCTATGCCACGTCTCTCTGTCCTTTTTTTATACCCCAAAGTCCAACAATTAAATCTTTTGACTTGGTCCACCGAGGCCCACTTCAGCTTTATTAATTGCAACCCACTTGGATTAATTCTTCTGCCATATTCGTGAAATGCATTGGGCTTCTTCATGTGTATGGGCCTACTGACCAGTACGGGGGTAGCTGGGTCAGTACTGGGCGACCCCGTACTCGCTGATAACACTTCTTTGTCCTTCTTTCGAGCACGCACACCTCTTCGTGCAACATAAATAGCTCCAAAAGCATTGAAAATCACTCAAAAACTCATCAGAGCACGAGAGTTGATCAGAATATCAAATAAGTCGAAAGATACATAAATGCGGGGAATTAAACGTGCACAATTGTCACATTAGATGATTAAATGCAAGCACTTTTCTCGACTAATCAAAAACCCTAATACTAACTTGTCCAACAAGACAAGAATCCTAACAATACTAACTTGTCCAACAAGACAAGAATCCCACTAATAATAATAATAATAATAATAATAATAATAATAATAATAATAATAAAGAGGGAAACAAATAATTAGATTGAAGATTCTAAACATCCTTATCTCCATCATTCTCCCCCTGTCGAAAAGGATTCGCCCTCGAATCCGAAGCAATCTTGTCTTCAACTGCTCCACAATCCCGACCGGGCCAATTTGACGGGCCATGAACTTGGTATTCTCATAAGCAAAAAATCTATGACAACAACTCTTCACTTTGTCCTTTTTGGGCACACTATGCGAGTTATCAAACACATATGCTTGTTCAATAAAAGAACATGAAAATCCATCTTCCAATTCACTGAAAACATCCATTCCAGGCACAACCTCTGGCCTCACAAATGATTCTACAACCACATGGTACTCGTCCTCCATCGACGCCACATATGGCTCCTCATCAAAAACGGGTGGACCCTCATAATCGGTCGATCCCTCGATATCAAAAATAGGTGGACCCGTATATTCGGTCGACCCCTCGTCATCAAAACGAGGCAGACCCTCATATTCGGTCGACCCTCGTGTATCCACAAAAGCCTCTGAAAATTCGAGGATTTCGACTTTGAACAATGACTTCTAACGCCGATCGTCGTCTTGCTGAGCCTGTCGGAAGCTGAAGGGGTTGACCTCCGATAACTCTTCTTCGTCGTCGTCCTCGCCGTGCATCGGTGGTGGCGTACGTTGACGGGGCCCTCTTCCGCCACGACTTCCGCGATAACCATCGCGACCGCCCAAGTCGCGGTCCGTTTGCAATTCTGAAACAATCACGTTGTTAAGCGTCAAATGCAAATCCTCGATCCCCGTCAAAAGATCGGCAAACCAATTCGTGAAACGCACGTCCAATTGCTGAAAACGGTAGTCGATCTGTTGAAATCGATCGTTGAAGGTTGCGTCACGTCGATTGTCTACGGCATCTTGTTGTCCCGGCGGCATCGCGAATCGTACTGACTGTTGATACCAACTGATGTAGGGAAGCGTACGAGTGAGACGATAATGAGATCGCAATCTCAAGAACATCTAAACACGATATTAAATCATATTTTCATTCAATAATTCATAATCAACTGAATAAAATAATAGATGAGGATTCCTTTAAATAAGACTCCTAAACCCTATTCCTAGCTTGTCCAACAAGACAAGATCTCCTATAATAAACGAGATACTCTCTCGCTTATAACACACAATCAATTCATATTCTTATTCATAATCAACTGAATAAAACAATAGATGAGGATTCCTTTAAATAAGACTCCTAAACCCTATTCCTAACTTGTCCAACAAGACAAGATCTCCTAATATTTAATTTAATTCCTAACTTATTCTTCAAGATACCTAATAATAATAATAATAATAATATTAATGATAATAATAATAATAATAATAATAATAATAATAATAATAATAATAATAATAATAATAATAATAACAATAATATTCTATCCGCATCATTCTTCCCCGGTTGAGCAGGATTCGCCCTCGAATCCGACCCGTTCTCGTTGGAGACGTCCCCATGACAGGAATAGCCCAACGTTTTCCCCTGTCGAACATGAAGGTTGAACAACGCTGTGATCTACCTTGGCTAGCCACAAAATACTTTTGGTTGCTCGAATGGCACTTCTCCTCTCCTCAACTTGAGTTATTCGACCAACCCAAACAAATACTTCTAAAGCCTTTGCCCTTTTCTGGATATTGGAGTTTGCAACATTGAACTACTTCAATATATATAACCGCATATCAAACTCTTCTGCCTTAAATTTCTTAAATCCAGATGCAATACCACCTTCAAGGGGTATGAAACATGGATTAAATATGCCAAACATTTGTTAGACTCGTGCCCGTGTAATTCTCTATACTGCCCAACACGGTCACCAAAAATCGCATCAAGTGCAATAGTTTTGATAGCAATAGTTCCAGCTTCATCCTCCGGCCCCGGAGGCTCCTCATCGAAAATCGGCGGGCCATCGTACAATGGCCCGTCATCTTGCTCACTATCGAATTCGGGGATGTCAACGCGAAATGCGCCCTCCCATTGACCATATTCGCGATCAAGTCCCCAATCATGGCTGGCACGATATCCGCTGGCGAAGGCAGCCTCCTCGCGTCTGCCTCTGTCGTCGCGTTGATCGTCGCCGTCCATGAAGACCGGGCCCTGTCGCCGCATGTCACGACCGCCGTATGCAGCGAATGGGTCAGCCTCGACGTGCGGGGTTGGAAAATCGTCGAAGTGATTCACCTCTGAGACTGTCTCCTCGCCGTCTTCGTCTCCAGACGGTGGTTGTGGAGATCTTCGGCGGAGCGCCCCGCATGGACCATGGCCTCCACATCCTCCGCGAATTCCCCCGCACACGCCCCGGTTGCCGGCGTCACGGTACGTTTGCTTATCCCAAACCATGGTACAGATAGTTAGACGTATGTCCCCGATCTCCGCGGACAGATCTGCAATCTGACAACCCATCATCTCGAGCTCGCGGCCAAACTACTCGGTCCGGCGGCTCAGATTGTAGATGGCGGCGACACGCCTGTCGTTTGAAGCATCTTGTCGTCGCGACAGCATCGTGAATCGTGTTGACTTCTGATACCAACTGATGCAGGAGAGCGTACGAGTGGGACCATAAACGAGATAGTCTCTCAATAAAACTCACAAAACTCACTAATATCTTATTTCATTTCAATAATCAACTAAATAACATCAAAGAGGAGGAGTCCTTTAAATAAGACTCCTAAAACCCTAATATTAACTTGTCCAACTAGACAAGAATCCTAACAATACTAACTTGTCCAACAAGACAAGAATCCCACTAATAATAATAATAATAATAATAATAATCTATATATATATATATAATAAGAATTACCATTTAATAAAAATAGTAGCAAAAAAATAGAAGAGAATTTAATGCAACCTATAAATAGTAAGTGTTTTTTTATTTTATATTTTTATCTTTAAAAAATCATACTCCCTCCTATTCATAATAAGTGTCGTTTTAAGAAGTTGCACAGTAACTAAGAATATTTTTTTGCCAATAATAACCCTCTTTAATGAAGATAGAGAATGATGTTTTGGGAAAAAATAAGGAGTGAATATGAAAAGACGTAGTATATTAATTAGCTAAATGAGTGTAATAATGGAAAAATATGTACAAAAGATCTAAAATGACATTTATTTTGTTAATAGTTAATAAAGCCAAAATGACATTTAAAAAGAATAGGAGGTAGTATAACATTAAATGTTGCATTAATTTTGGGTTTAATTCATTTTATTATTTACAAATTCCAGCTAAGATCTATTAAGTGTGCATTTTTTATTTTTATTTTTTTTCATAAAAACACCGAATAACATTAAAATCTAAGTCTCTATATTTATAAAATCTCAATTCAAAAGGTAATAAAATTTTAGAATATTGGTCTTTATATTTATGCCTTTCAAAAAAAAAAAAAAGATATTGAATGCTATTCTTTAAATATCATTTTTCACTAATCAACATAATTTTTTTATTTGGAACGTGTGATAGTAAACTTGGTATTGTTTATTATTTTTTTTTTACCAATCTATTGTTTTTTTATACTCGGTTTCAAAAGGTAAAATAATTTTCAAATTCTCAGTCTCAATAATTGTGCATTTAAAAAAATATATTTAATGATAATATGTTATTTGTTAATAGTACACAATTTTGAAAACTCCATTATAAATTGTATGTTGATATCCAAATCATTTTATAAATGCAATCAACTTTGTTAAATATCCACGAAAATATGGTAAACAAAATGAGACGATCAACTTTGTATGGAAATAAAATAGAATCAATAAATCAATATGAAGTTCAGAGAAAATTAACATAATGAATAATTTGTATAGTATACGGATCTAAAAATTAATACTCACGTGGATTCTAAAATTCTAACTTATACTTATCATCATCTTTTGGAAATTGAATAATATATTGTAGGCAAGATTTTTTTAAATAATTTTAACATGTTTTATTTATAAAATAGTTTAGAAAAATTTTAAGTGACTTCACATCTTTCAATAAGGATATATACAATTTTAGATACTTTACGTACGATATATAATATTTTAGGTATTTTTAATATTTTAAACATACATTTTTTATGTTATTTTATACAAGATAATTTTATATTATTTACATCTGATATACGATAAATTATGTCACATATGAACTCCACATCTTAATTACGACTATTAATTAATATTTTTTACCCTCATATTTAATTTATAATTATGAGTTAATATTGTTTACTATCATTTTTAATTTATAATTTTTATTTAATATTATTTACCCGTACATCGCACGGGCTACACACTAGTAAAGAGGAAAACAAATAATTAGATTGAAGATTCTAAACATCCTTATCTCCATCAGTAAGTTTTGTATACTTTGTGATTATTCTATATCTAATGAGTGTTAGTCTCCCGTATTTAATAAAGTTGATCATGTCAAAGTCTAAATGAAGGTTGTTTCATCAAATCCTATATCAACGCGGTAAAATAGTTTAGACGCAATTAGCTATATTTTATTGAGAAATATTATATTGTCAACCTAGTGTACATCGACGTTGACAACACAAGTGAAACATTGTTGATAATGTATCATTTTCCATATTCTTTCAGTTCCATTTCTCACTCTATATATTTAACATACTTTTTATATTAAAAAAATTAATCACTGCTACATATTTATCTAAACATTTGTTATCAATACACTCATATATATTTACAAGTCATTAAAAAAAAAGACTTGTGGCGAGACGTTGAGTAGATAATCACTTATCAATAGAAAACAAATTTTGAGTAATCAAAATCACCATTAGCGTTAAGAATTATTTATGCGGCCGGAGATTATCTAACTAAATGACTTATCCATACCAACTCAGTCGTGTATTCCTTTGTGACATACGATGAAGTATCTTATGTTTATCCAACTCTTTGGAAAAATAAATAAATTGTTACTAAGATAAAATACACAACACACAGCAGAGTACCCACCTATGAGTGGCAATACACGTGTAGGAACACATGCTGACACGTTTTCTTCCCTTCCTCTTTCCCCTATAAACTCGCCTATTCTCACTCATATGCACACTACTCCTAAAAAGCACTAAAATAATCCCAATTTAGGTTTCAGTTCAACCGATTAAATCGTTAAATTCTACCTCAATTAATGGATATCGCGCCGGAAAAACAGCAGCGAGTCGGTCCCTGGAGGCGTCACTTAGGGGTTTCGTCGAAGACGGCGGTCATGGCATCGGCCGCCGCCCTAATCGTTGTTGGCCCACTGCTCTGCCTGATGGGGATCAGCTTCGCGGCCACCGTGGCTCTGCTCCTCGTTGCCTCGCCGTTGTTCCTTATATTCTTCCCGGTGCTGTTTGGGGCGGCGTGCGTGTTCGGGCTGGCGATGCTCGGATTCGCTGCCGCTGGGGCCATGGCGGTCGCGGGTAGGTTTGTGGTGGCGTGGGTCCTCCGATCGGCCGCGGACGGGAGGAGGGACGGCGACGGCGTGGAGAGGGAGAAAGGGACTGATTGGGCTGGGTATATTCAGCTGGGGCCCTATCATGCCACCCACACTCAGCAATAGATATTAAATCAAATCGATAATGGTATCTGTGTGTGTGATAAATGTGTGAAAAGTAGTGCTCTGTTTGGGTTGAGTTTTCTCTGTCTGGTTTGAGTTTGGTCAGTATGATGTTAGTTTTATGTGTGCAATCTGCGGGGACGTCGTTAAAGGATTTAATGTGATGATAACACGTAAATTTGGAGGTGGTTTGAACAGTCGTTCTACAGTACTACTTTTAACTTATTATGTCATGATTGGTATAATGCAATGGAATTTGATAAGAATGAAATGAGAAGAATGTAATTTGATAGGAATAGAATGAGTTGAAGAATGTAATAAATATAGGAAAGAAATGAAACGAAGTTTTTTCGATGCGTTTGGTATGAAAAAGGAATAAATCTGAATGAAATGATTACGACTTCCGTGTAGTACATGAAAAAGTTATTTTGAGTTTTGTACACAACATTATTAGTTATACTTATAATTTTTTCATCTTGGTCGCATCACAAATTTATAATAAATTGTGACATTCGTAAATCAAGAGGTTAATATTAATTATAAAAGGAATGTGTTTAGTATTAAGATTTTATTAATTATATTACCAATATAATTATGATACATAATTTTAGTTCTTCATTATTCATTACGCAAATAAAGAACACACTCAAAAATGGGTTAAAATTTATTAACTTGAAAAAAAAATGATGAATGGGATAAACCTTTAGTCAAATGAAATAAAGAAAGAAAGATTTGTGTGATCTATAACTTCTAGACAAATTTGGTAATGGAAGAAATATTGATGGAAGACAATAATGTATTGTGTAACAATTATTTATGGTACTTTTTAAGCTAATTTTGTTTCCAGTGGAGAAATCGTCAATGTCAAATCTTAGAATCTAGGACTGAAGGATACATGGATTTGGGTTCTTGAAAAGTCTAGAAAATTCTCGATGGCTACAGCTTATTTAAAATGCATCCTAGACAAAATATGGATCCTAGACAGAGATGAAAGAAGTTTTTCTACCAACTTTAATCAAAAGGTGAGAAAGAGAAACTAGAAGCTGCAAGTGAAACAGAAAATCAAACACTTCATGTGGAAGTGTTACTCAAGACCTTTACCAGCAAAGCTGTAGTGCAAAAAAGAGGTGTGAATGTTGATACCATTTGTAAGACTTGCGAAAAAGAAGTGGAGATCATTGAACACATTTTCCTTAGATGCAGAAAAGCAATCCAGGTTTGGAAGCAGACACCAATTCAATGGGATGGAGCAAACTCTGAAGGGAGTTTTAAGAACTGGTGGTGGGATTCTGCTCCATACACAGAAAGGACACTTCAGAGGCCATGATTCAATTAACAACATACATTTTGTGGTGATTTTGGAAAGCAAAAAACCTGTGGCTATTCCAAGGAACATGGCTGAAGAGAGCATCATCATTCAGGCTGCTGTGACTGAGTGGAATGAATTTATGTTGTTGTGCTCTTCTTCTTCAGTTAGCTGATTTGGTAGGGGAAGGAAGATAAGAAACTAGGCCCTTAGGTTAGGTGTTTTCTTGTTTTTCTTCTTTGTTTTTGTGTTGTTTCCTTGTTGGTATAGGGATAAGGTCTCAAACTTGTGCTTTTTCTTAGCTGGCTTGGTTGTTTTGTTGGGCTCAGTTGGGTTGTTTAGGCCACCAAGGTTGTGTGGTGCTCGGTTGTTTAGTCATTGAGATAAGTTGATCTCCCGCCGTGAACTATTTTCTTGGTTTATATTTGAGTTCTTATTGTTGTGTTAAAAAAAAAAAAAAAATAATTGAATTTTCTCCACTTAGGGCATCTTTAATAGTGTGGTTTAAAGAGGTTTGTAAAATCAAACCTCAAGGTTTTGCTATTAAAGTGAAGAGGTTCAAGGTTTGAAATTTTAAACTGGTGTTGCTTTTACAAACCTCCACCAAACCTGTAAATTAAAAAATGAAACAAAATAAAAAGAAATGAGAAGAAGGAGAGTAAAGTAAACTTCCTCAGTTTATGGTTTATTTGCTAGTGTGGTGCAATACACGCGCAAATGGAGAGTGGGAGAGTGGGCCCAAGCTTGATATAATTGTCCCCTCATTTTTCATTTATTTTGTGATATTTAATATTAATAATTTTATTTCTCACTTGGAATTTGCCCCTTATTTAAATATAATAATATTTTAAATTTTAAAATGTAATTTTTATTTTTTATTTTTAATAAAAAAATTATAATGAACATGATAAATATAAAAGTATGATGTTAACATAACAATTGAAAATCAAATATTTTCGAACAAGAACGAATACTAACAATCTTTATTCGTAAAAGAAAAAAATAAAACGAGATTGTTTAGTTTAGAAAAAATTGTACTCAAATTTTAATTTCAACATTATGTAAGTTCTATGTTTCATAATTTTTTGTAAGTAAAAATTTATATTGGTACATACTAACACTCTATAATTATAAATAATTCAATATAATTTTATATACTTATATTATATTTTTATATGTATCTATGATAAATATATGAATTATTTAAATTGAATAAATATAAAATGGAGTTATAGTTTTAAAATATTAATAAAAATATAAGAGTTATATTAATTAAAAATAGTGAAAAACATATGGGATCCATAAAATAGAGGTTTATGAGGTTTATTGTTATTGGAGGTTTTGAGTATAGGAATAAGAATAGAGTTTTGGATGATGTGACATGTTGGAAAGTATAAAAGGAAGTTTATGAAGATTTTGACGTGGCATGGTTAAAGATGCTCGCACTTACGAAAACAGTTAATTAATAATAAAAATAAGTAATATAACAACCAATAGTAATAGCGTTCAGATCTCAGAAGTCAGAAGTCGAGAGCATTGACAATGGCGGACCAGCTTGATTCAAATCTGTCATCCTAAATCTAGCGGTCGTCTTCTTCCCATAATTTTCATCCCAGCTTCAAATCTGTTTGTTTGCAAGGGCGGCCAGCATTTTGCATCAATGGGAGCAGCAGACTCAAATGAGCCCATCCCTTTACTGCAACTCGGCCTCCCGTCGCCGCCCGTCGACGATGACTTGGCTGGCTCCGATCATCCGGCCAGTGCCTCCCCCAATCGAACCGGTTTTCTTTTTTCTCTTTTGTTCATCTATCACTATTGAATTGTTGTATTTTTTGCCCTCGGCGTTTTCCAAAGCCATTGCGTTCATTATAGGAAAAATTGGGATTGTGAAGGGAATGCGTGGACGGCAGTCGCCCACATCATCACCGGCGTCATAGGGTCGGGGGTTCTGTCCCTGGCGTGGAGCATGGCGCAGCTGGGCTGGGTGTGGGGCCCACTCCTCATGCTGTTCTTTGCCGCTGTTACTCTAGCATCCACCTTCCTCCTCTGCAGCTGCTACCGATCTCCGGATCCCGATTATGGTCCTGTTAGAAATGGATCTTATCTGGCTGCTGTTAAGCGGAATTTAGGTATGTTGGATTTATTTCCCATTTTTCGGAAAAACTGTAATTGCGATTTAAATCTATTGTTAGGTCTGTAGCTGATAATTTTGGGGGTGAAAGGCTAATTGGTACTATGGAGATGGAGATGATGTATGTTCTGCTTTGCAGATTTGATCACAACTCATACAATAATATCAAACTTGTCTTAGCAGAAATGGAAATTAAAAATAAGTTTATATAATTTAATGCTTCATTTATAGCTGATATTCGGTAAAATTTTTCAAGTTTAATGTTTAATGCTTTTCTTGCATCGAAGGCAAGAAGAATGCATGGATATGCGGCTTGCTTATACAAATGAATCTCTATGGGACAGGAATAGCTTACACTATTACTACCGCTATCTGCATGAGGTCCCGTTCGTACTAACATTGACTCATATTTCACTCCATTAATTTATCATTGGTATTTTGAATGCCCGTCGTAGCTTTTCACACTTGAGCTCTAGGTGAGTTTGATGTTCCACCAATTCTGAGTAAAAAAAAATGTCTATCCTTTTGTGATGCACAGAGCAATCCGGAGATCAAGCTGTTACAGAAAGGATGGAAAAGATGACCCTTGCGAATTCGGGAGCACACAGTACATGCTGATATTTGGCGTTGTTCAAATTTTCATGTCACAAATTCCCGATTTCCATAGCATGGAGTGGCTCTCTGTAGTTGCCGCTATCATGTCCTTAGCCTATTCTACAATTGGATTGGGCCTTGGAGCTGCAAAAGTCGTGGGTACAGTTCTCAATTCGGTCAGAGGAAAAAAATTAGACATTCAACATTTGAAAAGATCGTGTACATTATAAGTCTTCTGAATTTTTATGCATTTGTCTGTTTTTTCTTTTCTTTCTTTATTTTTTTTTTCAGGAAATAGAGTGATTAAGGGTAGTGTAGGTGGAGTTTCGGCTTCGACTACAATGCAGAAGTTGTGGAGAGTTTCTCAAGCAGTTGGGGACATTGCTTTTGCATATCCCTACTCCATGATTGTTTTGGAAATACAGGTAAAAGTAATTTTCTTTTTTTTTTTTTTTAAAAAAAATACAATGTATGTTTATAAAGACTAATCATATTTATGATGACTGAAATTTGAAGGATACATTGAGATCACCTCCATCCGAGAGAGAGACCATGAACAAGGCATCATTAATATCTACCTTTATCACCACATTTTTTTATTTAAGCTGTGGCGGCTTTGGTTATGCGGCGTTTGGTGATCAAACACCGGGCGACCTCTTGACCGGATTTGGGAACTATGGATCCCACTTGGTAATCGACTTTGCAAATGCCTGCGTCGTTGTACACTTGATCGGGGGTTATCAGGTAAATAATGATAAATCTGAAATTAGTCCAATCGAGATTCCCCACTTTCAACTCATAAACCAGAATCAGCGGCTCATGTACTTCTTGAAACTTAACGATGGTCATAAATGGAAACTAAAATTTGAAAAATTTAAATGAAGTGTTTGACGGTTAGGTTGTACGTAATGAAATGAAAAATTAATTTTCCCTTTCAGCCTGTGGATAATAGATTGTGCACTAAGTATGAAATTCCTCCTTACGGACTTAACAATTACATCCAACTTGCGTTAATCAGGTATATTCTCAGCCAGTGTTTGCCATGGTGGATAAATGGCTGGCTGAGCAGTTCCCGTGCATCTCGTTCGTCAACAGAAACTATACTCTCAAATTCCCGTTATTGCCACCTTTGAGTTTAAATCTCGCGAGATTGTGCTTTCGGTCGGCTTATGTTGCATCAACAACTGGAGTCGCTATGGTTTTCCCTTATTTCAATCAGGTTTTGGGGGTTCTGGGGACCATCAACTTTTGGCCACTGTCCATATATTTTCCTGTGGAGATGTGGTTGAGACAGAAAGATTTAAAACCATGGACTATAAAGTGGGTCGTTTTAAGGAGTTTTAGCATTGTCTGCTTTGTTATAAACATGTTCGTTTTCGCTGGATCCATTGAAGGAATTGTGGCTGCTCGTTTCAGCTAGGACCTTTTCACACAGAGTAATGGACTAACAATACTACATTTCTTATACTAGAAAAGAAAGATCATTAGCTATTATGATGAAGTGGAAGTCTGTACTCTGTAACATGCTTGTAATAGTTTTCATTTTATCAACTTACAGCTTAAGGATTCGTTTGGTTGGGAAGGCGTTTTGCCACTGTGAATTAACCCTTGCACTTTTTATTTATTTATTATTTAACGAAACAATAAATATAATACGATGGAAACCCATAACATATGGACTCATCCTCCTTGGAATACCCAATGCCACAACCGCACACTCCAATGTACAAGTTAGTCTTTCAATCCCAGACAAATAAGAACTGCATACCAGAAGCTCTCAGAACTGAAACTTCAATTCAAAATTCAAATGTCTGTGGATTTGGCGAGGAGACAACGATTTGACCAAAAGTGTAAGGCCAAGGAGAAAGGGGTTAAGAGCTTGTTGTTTGTAGTTTATTGCAGATGGTCAAGATTCTAAAAGGCGTTGCGGTACTCGCTAGGAAAACTAGGGCCTAACGCCTAGGCAGGGATCAGACAAGGCTTAGACGTAGTCATAAAACATATTAATATGTTTATTTATATTTATAATAATTCATAACTTACTGAATACATTTTATGAAATATACTAATTGGTATTGTTCCATACAAAGATTATAAGAAGTGTTATATACTTATAATTATTATATTAGTTTTACTTGATTATCGTCACTTTTTTTATAAGTATTGAACATTTCATGAATAAAAATTAAAATATAATTTTATTATAATTTTTTTGGTAAAATATACTACAATGTTGTATTTAGCGAAAGTTGCACGTTCTCACCAGTATTTTAAAAAATGCACAAAACCTCCCTATATTTAGGTAGATTTTGCTTGTATGATTCTCCCATCAAAGATACTGGTGCGTGCAATACATGCATTGTACGAATAATATTAATTTTTTATTTAATAAAATGTATTAATTTACAATTTTAACCTCAGTGACTTTATTAGGCAAAATAAAAAAATTGCAACTTCTCCTTCCAATGTATAGACAAGCATTACACCCACCACGACAAGCCAACATTATAGTTACAACACAACAATGTTTAAATATATTATATCTATATACATAAATCAAAATTAGAGGTATAAATGAACCGAGTCGAACTCAAGCTCAAGCCCTTCACGAGACGAGCTCGACTCGTTAACTTAATGAGTTTAAAGTCGAGCTTGTGCTCGGGTGATTAGCTTAATGAGCTTATAATTGAGCTCTAGCTCGGCTCATTAACAATAATAATGAGCCAAAATCGAGCCGAACTATAAAAAATTGCATAAAAATCATCTCGGCTCGGCTTGTTAGCTGAACGAGCTTTAAATGAGCTCAAGTTGAGCCGAGTCGAGCTCACGAGCTGCTCGTTTAATTTAACAGCTCTAACCGGAATAAATACATTTGTAAAAAAACGAATAAGATAAACTATAATGAATTAAATTAGAAAAAATAGATTAATTAAAATAAAATAAAATAATGTAAATTTAAAAAAAAGGTAAATCTAAAATTTAATGTAACATAAAAATTAAAATACATTTTAATAAATTGTAATGAAATTAAATTAAATTTATTTGGATAAAAAATGATACTTCTATATAATATATTCTTAAAATAATAATTTTTTCTAGTAACTATATATTGTATTCAATAAAAATATACTATTTGTATTTATTTGATTTATTTAGTTTCAATATTTGTTTTTCAAAAAAATATTATATGTTATTTTATTATTTTTTTTCAATAATAAATTATTTTTTAGAATTATTTTTCCGTGGATAATTTTTTTATAACTATTATAATCCAATATTATAATAATTAGCTTATATTAAATAGTATTGATTTTGTATATACGTATTTAATACAAGGTAATATTTTATTTTAAGTTACTTTAATGATTTTATTTTCATTTAATTATGTATATTTTTATATTTTAGTTTATTATGAGTTAATGTCTTATTAAATTAATTTAAGATAATTTGCATTTTCTTTTAAATTTAAGTTAGGTTATTAATAAGAAATTAAAAATATTTATAATATTATTTCTAATTGTAGAAAATATTTTGTATGAAATATTATTTGAGAAGAGATGACGCACTTAAGCCTGTGGAAAAATTAGATACGGTGACCCGTGTACTAGAAAAAGGAGCTTATGAGCTAGAAGATCTTAAAGGAAGAAAAGTGCCTAAGGTAGTGGAATGTGGTTCACTTCAAACGATTCTATCGATAGAGGTCATGAGATGATGGAGATTATTTTGTTTATCATTGTAATCCATGAAAGAATACAACAGGATGTTCATGTTTAATTAATGAAAAACGTTCTCTTGGGAATCCCGCAAATTTATATTTACGGTATACTTACTTCTCGAAAAATAAATTAAATACTCGCTCATTCCAATTTTGAACATCTCGCAAGTTAAGTTGGACGACAACCTAATTTAGAATTTAGTTTGAATAGCATTTTATGTTGGCTCAATACTTGCTGATTTCAACTTTGAATTCAAACTCGTCTCTACTCACTAGACTACCAAAAAAAAGAAAATAAAAAAAAAATTAAGACGAAATTAGGGGGATGTTGGCATGGGTTTTAGGAAAGGAAAGAACCAGTCATTAGAAATACAACACTTTCCAACTTACAGTAATATATTTATTTCTCTCGAACCTCAAAGAAATGAGGCATATAAAACCATGTAGAGCACGTAACAATATTTCATATTACAGAATGTAATACAAATATATCAAATGATACATCCATGATGTCTATGTTATACCTTTCTTTTGCAACTGGCTTTGTATCAAGCAAAGTACGAAGATGACGATGAAGTATCAGCCAGAACCTGAGATAATTCATGTTAAAACACATCAGATAACAATTTACATTTTGCAAATATTCAAGAGTTATTTCTTTTGGTATTAAAAGGACATGTATTTTTCATCATAAAGGGCTAGACCTCGAGTTGCTCTTCAGTGAACGAGTCTTTATGCACATTCCATGTGTCTGCATGCGTGCGGCGAAATTCGGCTATAGCTTTTGTAACTGTTGATTTCAGTGGTGAAGGCTCTGACACGAAGCGGGCAAGCAACGTTACGTGCTCCGGCAACCAACTGAAACAAATTTAACTTCATGTGTTGGTGAAAAGCATATTAACAGGTCGCGAAAAAAAAATTTAACTCAAAAAATGGGAAAGGCACTATTTGCAACCTGTACATTTTTTTTGTAATAAGTTTCATCATGTAATACACAAAATGTCTATATCGCAACCGCCGGCCATTGGCAGTCCAAATTATACAGGATGCGACGCTCGTTAATCCGGTAAAATTTGGACTGCCAGTGGCAAGAGGTTGTGATATAGACATTTTTTGTATTACAGGATGCAAATTATTACAAAAAATTGTACAGGTTGCGAATCTCAAATATGCAAATAGTGCGGGTTGCAAATAATAATTTACCCAAATGGGAACTATAAAAATGCATGTTAAATGGAATATACAAATTAGTATACTATAGACGACAGTTTACAACTATTTTTGTTTCTTATCATAAATAACTACACATATTAAGGTACTTAAAGGGATTATTGGACAAGATTAATGGTGGTGAATAATATATCAATATGAATGAAAATTTAAAATGCTGAAATTACCTGGGCATATCATAAGGAACCGACAGCACACAAGCTGCCAAAGCAAGTATTGAGCCATGCACAGATGCCAAGGGCAAAGTAGAAACCACTTTTCTGTAATTCTCGCAAATGTGTTAATATATAAAATTAAAACACAAAGGTATCTGAACAGAGCATGGATCTAAGGTCAAAACAATCAAACTATGATGACACTAATGATCTCCAATAATTAGTACATGGAAGACTAGGCTGTATATGTATAAAACTGTCATTATAGCAACCATAAACTTAAGCACATGTAACAAAATTTCCAGCAGAAGAAATGAGACCTAGATATATTCAGCGGCTTCGAGTTGTTAAGTAAATTGTGAACTTTATACTTTCTTTATGTCACAACTCCAAACGAAATATGTTTAAAAATCAGAGACATAAGTGACAAAGATGAAGACCATGTACCTCACTTAAATGCCTTGGCAACTAAGTTAGATTCTCTGCATTTGGTCTCCACTTATTCTTCGAGTGTGTTAGTTAAGGGCACAATTTACTTATGTCCAAATACCGTTAAAATTAAGATATTCAATTTTGCATACAACTGAGCTATAGAAATATAACAATCACAACTTTATAGTATTTTTTTAACAAACTCAGTCTAACTGAGTTGTTGTGTGTATTGTGTATTCTTACTGTTCGAACTCGAACATCACTTGTGAGTTGTCCATATTACATTGACTTTATAGGGGAAATGGGCTACTCCTTTCATCACCAATTGGTTTTGGGATGAAATCTCACTAAGGTGCACCTAGGCTCACCCTCTTATGGTGTGTTTCACCTCTATCAGACCACACCCTCTTCCCCAAAATCTATAACTTTAACATGGTAACAGAGCAATCTAGGACCTGCGATGATTTAATCTACCCGGTCTGCTTTGAGCTTAGGCCTATGAAGGATTCACAAGTTGGGGCATGTCACAATATTACTTGTGAGTTGTCCCACATTGATTCAATAGGGTAAATGAGTCTAGTTTATAAACCTTGTGGGCTACTCCTCCCACCGTCAATTGTGGGATGAAACCTCACTAAGGTGCAACTAGGCTCACCCTTCTTATGGGGTGCTTCCTCTTCCCCCAAATCTATAACTTTAACACTTACAGCGTGAAAACAGGATGTTTTTAGTTAATTCTCATTCAGTGAAAGGGAAAAAAGGCATATACACACAACATAGACGAAAACTCAAGCTAATTACCTGTTCTTCCTTTTCTTAATTATAGCACTCGCTTGTTCATAAGCCCTTTGGCGAAAACCTTCAACTAAACCTTGATCCCCACTCTTCATCAGTCCGGCTAAAACTGCAGCAGCATGCTCCCTTACCTGTATCAATAGATCATGATAAATACTTTTTGCCAGAAATCACAAATGCAAAAGGGAGAATAATCCTTAAAATATAGAGAAAATTTCCATCTGGTTAATTTTTGGTAGTGTCGAGGACATGCAGTTTTTAACACATTTCGTATCACAGGCAACTGAAAACCATTAAATCGCTGCCTAAGGCCCCATTAACTGTCAGAACTTGCCTCTAGTTGATTGTCCGTGAGAAGCTTCTCTACAGCTTGCCAAATTTGCAGTTTATCCATATTAGAGAGAATAAAAGCATGCCTGTAAATAGATATCAAGCACTATCAAGCACTCTATTTCAGCAGCAGCAGCATCAGTAACAGAGAAAGCAAAGGGTGCAATAAATATTAACTTTCCAAAGACTAAATGGTAATGATATTATTGATCATAGGTAGAGACAGGATATGCACAATGACTAGGATTAACGTTGGTACAGTATTGTTTGCCTACATATACTGCATACAGATAAATGTTTAATGCTGCATGCCAACATAATCACAGTTTGCACTAAATATAAATAACTGACGAGCTGACATATTTCGTGCTTAAAACTTTAAAAGCTTTATCATACTTGTAGGGCTACGGAACTCACAATTTAGGACTGGGCAATACTATGACAAGAATATAGATAATACCGCACCTAAGAAATAGGCACCTCCAAAATTAGCATACCTGTACATAAAACTTCGCAAAAATGTTAAAGTTGCGGATCGAGTTCTCCAATTGGCATCACTGGCCAAAGAAAGAATAATAGGCACAGCTTTCTGTAGATGAGGTTCCCCAGACACCCTCCATTTTAGCAATTCAAATGCAGCCTTAGCCAGATTCGACAGATCTTTATTTGATGTTTCCTTTCGAAATAAAAAATTAATCGTGAGTTTGGACCTAGGGCTTGAGAGAATCATTGTAGCAGCATAAACATCATTATAGCAGACAAAACATTGTAGCCAACACTAGAGCAAATGAAACAATACATTACAAATTTATTGCAACCTTTCCCTAAGATGTTCCATTTCTCTTTAGCAATAACAGGAAAACGTTATATGGCTCAGATCACAGATCAGTATACTTGATGATGGTCAACTCAGTTATTGAGGGGAGCAAAAGCAAGTCATATTGCAAGGACGAAAAGATCAAATTGTTCTGGGACATAAGAATGATCGATCACGGCCAGAAGCATAGAAGTATGATTACCTGTAATGATATCACAGGGTAAAATAGTTCTACAATAACATCTTGCATAACCGGTGACCTTCCAGACTTCAAAGTTGATATGATAAAGTGAAACAACTGCACAAGTAGAACAACATAATCAATTTCTTGAAGCCAAACAACACTGAATAAGTACATGCAATTTGCTATAACTCAGAGTACAAATAAAAATACCGTCTCCATCCATCTGATATCATCTTTAGTATTGCCAGTTGACACCCCGTTCTGAGTTATATTATCAGTTGACATGTCTAAAGTTTCTGATGCACTGACGTTTTGTATCTTCGTAACCAGTTCAGTGGCCCGTTGTACCAGATATTGATCCCATCCTGCAGCTTTTACATCTGAGCCACTGGGTACCTCCACATTCAAGTGCTCATTGCCAAAGGACGCACAAAGCCGCAGGTTCGAGCATAATACCGAAAGTGTAACACCAATGGCTTCTCTCACCTTTTGTACAAAAGAATTAGTAAGATGATAGTTGAAGAAACACTTGTGAGGAAATGGAGAAGATATAACCAGATAAGTTCCTATTGAAAGAACTGGAACAGGACTTCTGCAAGAAATATCTTATTTCAAATTCACCACAACAATTTAAAAAACATAGAACTAAGAAAATGATAACCGAAAGAAGTCACTGGCCGTGTATTACAAAAATAAACATCCCACAAAACAACAAACTTCATGCCTGGAATTTGCCAGATAGGAAACCTAAGAATTTAACAGACATTCAGATAAACAGGGGGAGAATAAATAGAAAGATGAGNAAATATAGTGGGGAAGAACAAGTCTAATTCAGAATCAAACATACAAACTTTCAAAATCTGAGAGAAAAGAAAACCACATACAATGGACAACCAGAGTTACACAAATCACCTCTGAGGAACTACAGAAAACATCACTACTTTATCATCGGGTAAGGCAAACACTCTAACACCCCATCCCCAGAAAGCCAAAACATATTTTGTTTGTACACTTCCCATCCCCATAACAAAGTGCTTGATTCATGAAGAGTCTTGCTCCAAAATGCACAAGCAGAACAAAAGTTAAAATACTTTCTCAAGTCTTGCTCGTATTTATATGCTGTCTCAAAATTATGGAATTCAAAATCTGACCACAAACTAAGAAAAAACCAATTGATAGGTAAGGAAGCTGGTCCCACTGAGTCTATAAAATATGACAGACAGAGAGTTCTAGACTAGAAGATTCAACAAATTTTCAAACGGCGTCATATTTTTCTCAGAGCACAACTGATGAAATATGTTTGCTTACCTGTGCGGACGAGTGACTCATGTTATTCAGCAACTCCACCAGAAGATTATAGTGAAACACTATTTCAATCTCAGGCATTCTTGGAGGAGATATCTCTATGAGAACGGCCGAAAGCAAGGTATAGCGTTTGGAAACTACAGCAGAAGTGACTGTTTGAGATAAAGGTTTCATCAGGCAATCAATTACTTTATGTCTCAGAAGTGGAGCTCTAGTTCCTGACTTTCCCTTCCCAGTGACTGCATAACGAATACTTGCGACCCACTCCGGAATAGACTCCACAGTTGGTGCATGAATGATATTCTGCAGCTGACCCACCATCCAGCTGTCCCATGCTTCTGAAACACCGAAGACATCAGAATGCAGTATCCCAGCAAAAGCTTCAGCAGCAACACATTGCTTTGATCTCTCCTTAGCATCAACAAACTCCTCCAGTGCAGTCCTCAGAGCCAGCAAAACAGGCATGCCACATTCTTGGATTAATCTCTTAAAGATCCGTGCAAAGTTTGAATAAAAAGTATCATTTCCAAATAATGATATCCAACTAGGAGTGCGAGGCCATGAAGCAGAAAAATCGAAGTAGAAACGCGTTATTGATTTGTCAGCAAAACTCTGCATGGTAGAACTTCCATAATGTCCTCTGGAAGGAGCAGTCTCCATGTCAGTGATAATATGGACATGAGAAAGGCTATTCAAAGTCTCACTAAAGAAGCCTTCTTCCTGGAAAATATCACTTAAGGCTCCTTCAAGAGACGATTTTGTGTCTCCTTCCAGATATCCATGGGCATTGGCACAGTTCTCTGCTGTATATTTGTATGGTGACTCTTTCAGAAGCGTGTTTAGAGCTGAGATTGCTAGTATTCTGGTTTGTGGAAGTTGGCTTTTTAAATTCTTCAAGAAGTGTCCTGGAATTTCCACATTCATGGCATGAGAAACCAATATATTTTTCTTTATTTGCTAAAGTATACATCGTAATAGATACATCATACAACTTCTAAGACAACAGTTATAATTTTAAAGCATGCAGAAATGACATGATCTAACACTTCTAGTAACATACCAGCGATTTCACTCACAACTTTTGGGGACACATTCGGATCATTACTAGATGCCATAGCCAGCAACAGCAAAACTCTATTAGCCATTAAATTGTACCTGAAAATGGTGCATGTCAGGTAACAATGAGCAACTACGCACAAAAATGTCCTATATGTGAGTTAAGATGCACAATTATGGATGCAAGTAGGACCTCTTGGTAATTTACACTGGTAGCCATAGGCTTATGAAAATCTATAGATATTGCAGGCAGAGGCCAATTTTCTTTTGGACTTCATGTGCCATGCACAACATTAATCTTACTTATGAGGACATTGCAAAACTACCCCGGTTCAAAAGAAATCATTGAGCAAGAAAAAGCCTTTGAGTCGAATCAAGAGCATGTATTGGAGAGTAATGGAGAAGATGAATTCAATATGAATTTTTTAAGTAATAGACTCATCATGTCTTCATAAGTTCTTTTGAATATTTTTGCTTGATGTTACTAAGTTGTGGTCATGCGGAATACCATGTTTTCTTTTGAACACTGGAATGAGGTGTGGATTAAGTTCGGGTAATCTCATTGGGAAAAATAAACTAAGGTATTTAAGCTTCATTTGTAGGTCCCGCCTACGCGCTCTAGGTGCTAGCCACTGGTCTAGTGCCTAACAGCTGTCTAGCAACTTTTTTAGAACACTGATTTACAGAGCAGGAGATAAGTTGTACCTCCAGTGCAAGTTGCTACTTTCAAAACTCATTGAACCAATTTCAGCAACCAAATCTGGAAAACTAGGCCCATCGGTATGATTGCCTGGGGCTCCAAAGATGCTTCTTGACAGTCCAGCAAAATGGATATTATACTTGACAAAAAGCTGTTGACATCACATATATATAAACACACAGACAAATGTCATCTATAGTAGACCACTAAGGAGTTCTCCCATAAAATGGCAAGAGCCCAAAATAAATACTAAAATGAAACCAGGGAAACATGTAGCTTACCTCAGTTATTGCTTTCTGAGCTTTTATTGATTCATGATGGGAGCTTCAAGTAACAAAAGGTAGAGAGAAGCCACTACTCATCACTGAATTTCAAAGCACATCCAATAACAGATATCCATGTTATTAATAATAATGAGAAAAATACCTGAATAGAACTCCTATAAGGAACGATGAAAGAGCCTTCCTTTCCTAGATTTGAAGGGGCAAGAAGAGTATCAGTAGAACACAAACAACACACTTCAAATGTTTCAAAATAGTAATTTTCCCAGAGTGGTACCGTTGTTAAACGCTTGAGAACTGTTTGGGATGAAAGTACTGCACAAGAACCTAACACCGCATATTCTGGCAAGCTTGGATTTCTAAGATTTTCAGAAAGAGTTACCACACACTTCGAAATTGTAGATGGCCATCTCTTCATCATCTTCAGGATAGATTTTGCAGCAAGCCTGAGGAAACAACAATTCACCATATGTATAACCAAATCTGACCACAATAAGGATAGTTCAATTTTTTTTTAAAGGCATCAATGAATGCTGCTGTTCATGCAAACATACATCCACATGCACAGACAGAAAATTGAGGAAGACTCATACTTCCTGAGCCTCGTGTATGCTACATATAGTAGATAGACGCTATCATACACACTGATAGATCATTTGTAAACAATAAGCATAAACAGCAACTTCGGGCAATATACTTAATCAATCTATGAGTGAATAACAGAAATAGAACAAGATACTTTCCGAAAGGAAACACCTTTATCAAGATACAAGTACGTAAGACATGCTCCATCACACGGTGTAGATATGAAACCAAGCAAGTATACGCACACCCATGTAACTGACAAAACTTACCATTGTAGACATTAGACTATTAAGTTCTTAGATCACAGACATTTATTACAAAATTAAAATGAGAAAAGGAAAAATTATGAACTCACCTCCGAACTGTTTCATAACTATGTAAACACAGATCGAGAAGATCGTCCATTAAACAAATCACACGATCTGATGGAAATATGTTCCCACTTGCGCGGGACAAATGGTATGACGACTGTGATGACCTCCAAGTGTTATGCATATAAGATTTGTCAATTAGTGCCCACCGAGGCCTATAATGAAAACACCTTTAGCCACAGAGTAATGGATCACATCAAAATAAAAATATTTAAATAAAAGAAATAATAGGAAAATCACCTTCTTTTTCCTTTCGAGTGAGATGACACAATAAAATTTATTGGAGGCTCTACAATGGCAGTAGATTCCAGCTTCCAGGCCTGCCTGTGGTTAGACCACTCCTCATATTCTGAACTTCCTGCAGATTCATACCAAGGAAAGATTATGAGATCAGATATCGTGTGGAAGAGCATCGTTTCTATTAAGTATTCTCACCATAATTTCCCAATGTATCCATCACCCGGATGAGAAGTAGCAACAAAATGCTATCATCAGACTTCTCCTTCAATAAGTATCTGTAAAGGTAACTCAGTGATGTAAAGAAACAACCATTGGAATTGATCAGCTACAAAACAATAATACTGAAGACAATCAAATTTACTTGCAAGTTTCGTGGATAACATCAGCAGCTTTTTCACGTAATTCTGAGCTACCAACACATGACCCAGTAGCCCCAGCAATCACAAAAAAAGAACGGCCTGCCTCCTTAACCATTCCATTGTCAGAGGAAGGCCTGAAATCAGGTAAACAAGACAAGACACCTTGTAATGAAGAATCAACACGTAGAAGAGTCACTTTTAAGTGATCTTTCTCGTCTCCTGCACGTAAAAGGTGCCTATTAGTCATCAAGAAAAGAGTAAAGAAAAGATATTGTACTATTGTACTTTATTACTTAATAAAAAGTTCTCATGTCTGCCAAAGTCCTGCTTGCTAACAAATCAACCTGTAGTATATAATCACAAATTATGCCAATTAATTGAATCAAGATATATTAATTTATATTTAAAAATATGTATAGTGGCATGTGTATCTGTCTCTTTAAATTATTTTGTATAGAACTTAGAAAAGATTTTGAGAAGGAATGCGTCCATTTATACCTGGATCCGAATGAATCTTGGATCTGCAGATTGTTAGCAGGTCATCAAGCGCAGATTCAAAGTGCAGCTTAAGTAGCTCATTTGCTAAATTAATTTCTTCCTCTGTAGGGACATGCCACTTTGGTCCCATCACTGGCTTATCGAGCGAACAATCCTTCGTATCAATCCATTGCTCTAGTGAAGCAGCAAAAGGATGATGGGTAACACACCTAATAAGACATAATATACAGTCACATATCAGAAAGATTTATGTTTGCATGCATGCACATGATATCATGTGATTGTGCAGAACGGCTTAGAAAATCAACAAAAGACGGAGCAAGAAATACTTGTACTGGTCGACCGGATAATAGTGAACAAGGCTTCCTAAAAGTGAACGGAGAACGTGATCACCAGCCCCATTAACCTGCAAAATTGGAGACGTGACGGCATGATGAAATTTGATTCAAGAATAAACTGTTTATGGAATTTCCTTCCCCAGTGACACAGATATTAGCATGCATATATCCCAAACAAGTCATATTAATCAACTTATCACTGATGTCTCTCGTGCACACACAAGTAATCATGTCAACCACATGAGGATAAAAGAACCTCCACTAGGTAAATTGGATTAATGTATGTTTCTAGTTCATATGCTTAAGCTCAACAAATAAAGGAAAGCTCAGACGGTGTGGCTATACGGGTCTAATGGAGTACACTTCACAAAGAAGATCATGTAGCCCTCAATATGGGAGTTCAAAAAATACTACTATCTCTAGACAAAATGCTAACACAAACACCAGTCTCAAGAGAATAAATAATATTTTCTATGTGCATTGGCATGTAAGATAACACCAACGGCAGAAATGATCTTCCATCCTGTCCGCTTCTCTACTAGATAGTATCACGCACAAATTTACATAATGTAACCTCAACATCAAAATTTTCTTTTTTACTTAGATCCTGGTACTAAAAACTGGACTATAATCAAAATAATAAGATTTCAGTTGAGAATCCAATGGATGTGTAGGACCAACACATCATGAAAAGATTTTATATGGTGAAGAAATGTGAACAGTGGAAAAGACTAGTCCAAATTATCACATAAGTTATATAGGACAAAATTTAGCACAATTCCCTCACACGTGTTTATCCAACTAATTAGACACACATGCATCAACAGTCTAGAAGAGACAATACCTTCCAAGATGTCGAATCAAAGGCAGAAACAATAACTTCTTTGAATTGGTCCCTGAACTGGATAAGTGATGGACCTCCATAACAGATCGCAACAGAAAGTACTTTCAACTTATACTCAATTGCTGTCTCTAGCGCTGGAGACAGGGTTGATTTTTCCTGTACAAGAAAAAAGGAACTAGAAGCTTATAAAATATCCTAGCAGGTGCCAGATTTTAAATCTAACTAATGTGTTTACTGGAGAACCTTGATTGAGGAAGAGGCATAAGTTGATCTAGTTCCAAAACCAGAGCTCGGTGCAGCTTTCAAAGCAGAAATTACTGACTCCAAAATTGGTCTGACAAGTTGAACAACTGCCTCTTGTGGATTTGAGTGAACACAAGCACAACAAAGTAGTCCAACTTCTGCAATTGCTCCAGGAAGAATATTTGACAAGACAAACTTTGAAATTTTTTTAAGTGCCTGTTAAGATTCACAAGTTCACAATGTCCGTCTAAAACAAATAAAAAATACACCATAAATAATTAATAGGTTCATCTGCAGCACCTGTTTGTAGAGTGTATCTGAGAGTCTGCCGAGCAATATTTCCAGCATACAGAAGTAGTGTGGACCCTCCTCCACAAGGAAAGTCCCGGAAGTGGCTGGTGTATGAGAGCCTTCATTCCTGCAGGAATAATTATTTGTCACTCCCAGTTTCATGACCTAAGAGATGATGTAGCCTATTTGATGTGTAGGGTTTAAGAAAAAACTAAATTGAAATATATTTAAGTAAATTAAAAAAAGAAACAAACGTGAAAATCCTGTCCCAAGAGCGAGCACAGAATTGGTAAGGAACTTTCTGCGCAAGCCTAAGGCCGACAATCTCAATTCAACAAATGTTAATTTTAAGTATCAACGATAGTTTAATTAAATAGAGTCCTAACACTAGATATATCCCAAAATATTAAGTTAACTGAAATGAAAATCGGTATCTAACACTATTTTTAGTAGCTATACTGAACAAGTGAAAGTGAATACAAGATAGAAATAGGATAAAGGAAGCAAAATATCATATTACTGCTTACAGTACACTACTAGGTTCCAAGTGTTGAAGTAAAGCAAATAGACGGCACAAGAACTCGTCCAGCCATTCCGAGAAGTGAAATGATGAGAATAACGACCCCACATTTATATTATCATCCACAGAAGACATCTGCACACAGACGATGATGAGCTAAATCCCAAACAATTCTAAACAATTAAACATATGTCTCACTGTAAGGAACCTCACACTAGAGAATAGAGATCCAATCAGTTGCATGGTTGCCAGGGTTTTGGGTGGGTCATTGGCATCCATACCAAGTAAAGCATTAGACAAAGAGATTACTAGAAGATCAGCATATGAATCATATCCACTGGTCATAGTTGACTCCATAGGCAAGTCCGACAAAGAGCTAAAAACCAGTGATCTTCCAGCAAATGCCACAGATGTCACGGCACTCTTCAACTGGTGGGTGGCTGTCATCTGATTATACATCCAAAGTCAACTATATTATAAAATGGTCGGGAGACCTAAGTAAAATAAAATAAACAAATAAATAAATAAAATTAAAAAAAATAAAAAATAAAGAAAAATGAAAAGGAAAAAAAGGAACAACACAGCTTGTTCATGTTGGACTACTTTCACCCATATAACTTGATTTGGTAAGAAGCTTCTTATAGTTATAGGATACAATGCAATAAACCATCACTTTTTGGAAAATATATCTTATAAAACTTACAGTCTCCAAAGCCATGTGGAATCTAGACGCCATAAATGGCAAAACC
This sequence comes from Striga asiatica, assembly GCA_008636005.1. Classification (NCBI taxonomy): domain Eukaryota; kingdom Viridiplantae; phylum Streptophyta; class Magnoliopsida; order Lamiales; family Orobanchaceae; genus Striga; species Striga asiatica. The sequence goes on from BKCP01010514.1 coordinate 164,858, forward strand.
AAGGATGGTTCCACATATGACAAGATAGAAGTTGTGGACGCAACAGTTTCAGAGAGCTGGTCATTTTTACTATACTGGCCACGGTCGATAAACTTCAGGACAGTTTTCACAAAAGAAACCCTGTCAGACTCTGCCAGTAATAGTTCAGATTGCTTGCTGACAGTATTGTTCCTGAAACAATGTCCTTTTCAGAAATTATATCAACATATTTTGATGTTTTATTTATCCATAGGGAGTATCTCTTACAATTGCTCATGTTGCAAGCGTTTCTGGAAGCTAGCCACTAAGTGGAACAGAAACCGTTCCAATGAGTATGTCCACCGACCACCGTTTGAAGGATGGTAATATCTAAAATAACAGAAAATGGAAGCATTACATTAATAAACAAGAATGTAAAACACAGAAAGTGATACGAAAAACATTCTGCGAAACAAACTGTTCTAAGAGGTTGGCCAATTCCTCAAAGTGCCTTTGTGCAGAGCTACCAGGGTTCAATAGATACACCTGCATTGACAGTGGGACGATGTTGACCAAAAACAAAGAGTAATGCAGATGGATTTAGGTGGATCTGATATAGATAGTTAACTCTTACTATTGATTTAGCAATTGCTTTTGATGGTGTGATACTTCTATTTGCAAACAAAAACCGCGTGTTTCTAGGAACATCTGTAGGGAAAGGATATGATCCACTCCCATTAGCCACCGGAACCTGTATAGATATCACACAGTCACAATTTGTATCAGTGAGTTCTTGAATGTACAAAACTGTCTTCTTTGTGACAACATTATTGATCTCGAACTCAACTTCTCACTACAAGTTTTTGCTTCATAAGTTCAATGCCGCGTAAACCATGGCAATTTGTTATACAAGAGAACCAACAGGTAAGTACAACTAGCACAAACTTCCCAGAAAAGAGAGAAGTGCCGCAGAAAGAGCATACTCTTGAGTCTTGAGTTAAAAAATCCATAGATCAACAGTATCACATGTAGAACGAAAAGGCAAATACAAATACGCGTAGCCCAGAATTAAATACATCACATGGAAAACATCTTTCTCACAACACACCATGGCAAAGGTTTTAGTTTGATTCACAATCTTTACTTCAGAAAAAAGGAGAAAACAATCATTTAGTCTGCAGTTTGGTTGCTGCAACGTAGCCTCATGTCATATACTTTCTAAAATAATGATTCTTTTTCGAAGTTGGTCAAACATATAGAAAATACTGTAACTCGATGATAATGAAGATTTATATCTTCAAACGTCAAAATCATTACAGATTTGTCCATTGCAAATGGAGCTGGAAGAGTCATTGTTGACAATTCTCCTGGCATAGTGCTAATAATGGACTAGATCAAAATGGCTCAATTAAATTCTAGTGCTTCTTCTATTAGTGAAGTTTCTAGAAAAAAAATATATATCAAACGGCGCAATGCACCTTGGGTCACTACGGAAACAACCTCCTTATATAATTACAAGGGTAAGGTCTGCGTACAACTGACCCCCCAGACCCCAACCTGTTGGGAATATACTGGGTATGTTGTTGTTGTTGTTGTTGTTGTCAAAATCATTACAGAACACATTGTACAAAACTAAAAGCTACAACAAATTAGGATCCTCTAACTTACCTCAAATATATTCAAGTAGACACTGAACAGATCGGGCAAGAAATGATCCCACTCAATAAAGGGATAGCTCTTTATGACACGAGCTGTAACAGAGGCCCATTGACTGTTCCAGAACTGGCAATTTGGTATAGAAGCCCAATGATCTAGACATAATCTTATCCACTCACTGCAAGGAAAACATAACTAGTAATGTCCAGAAAAATCCTGTTAAAATTATCAGATCAAGAAATTACGGAAAATATTTGAACTCCTTACGGTTTAAAGAAATCCTGATTTTCAACATTTGTAGGGAGGAACAGCCGTACAAATCCAGCCCCTTCAAAAGCTGCGTTATGCCATGGATTTTCCAACAGGGATCTAGAATGATTCATCCGAAAATGAAGTGTTACACTACCCTTGATTTATCAGCCAAATCAATATGTTGGAACAATATAATTGACTGGGGTTTAAAGCTTGAAAGTAGCAGTTGCTTGAGAAAACATTTCACACAGCGGTATTTTTAGCAAATGTTGAGACTAGAAGAAGCAGAATACAAACAATTTCCTGAGAAATTATATTGCAAGTTCGTAAAAAATGAAACCATAATGCAGTAACAAATTCCAGAATTTCATCTACAACTCCAATTCACAGAACAAAAGACAAACATAACAGGAATGAACCGCAGTGGGATGTAAAATGCACAAGTTAACTTGCTATAATCTTAGTGCTTTTTGAGATTGTTCTTGTGCCATGTCCCTACCTAATTACCACATTACCACAATCATCGCATTTCCTTTAAAGGAATTCCCATAGATATACCCAAATTTTGTAGATGTGGATCGCCATTTGTCAAAATATGTGCAGAATAAAGTGTATCACAAATAGTTTTTCTATCAGAATGAGAAAATTACCTAAACTCAGACCATATCTCAGAGGCAGAACCTTGAGGAAAGAATCTCCGGCAAGAACGAACTAGGGAAGTAACTGTCTCAAAATGGCGTTGTCTTAGTCTCCATCCTTCAGGGCCAGTATTCCTGAATCAGAAAGTAAAAGCTAACTCATGCTGTCATGCATACTATATGCAATATGCAGGAAAAGGATCACAAGGAAAACAACTGAGCATTATATTGTAACAACCACTTTGAAGGTAATTCGTACGCACTGCATTTTGGGAAGTTTCTCACTTTTAACTACAATAAACCATGACAGAGATTGCCTTTTATTGTTGAGATTTAATCTCTATCCAACATTCCACCATCAGAAATGGGTGTATAGTTGTGAAACTTGTAAAAGTATTTAGGTATTTACAAACAACAGAACACAGATTAATACAATACACAAATGTAGCAGCGAGAAAACAATTCTGTCATGCATAAGGAAACTGAGATATATTTATGGGTCAAGTTGACATGAAATCCAGAAAAAAAAAAGTCTAACATAATTGATACTTTTGCAAAACAATTTACAACAATGACCTCAAGTATTCTGAGGAAGAAAACAAGAAGAGAAAAGTTTTCAGACTCACCTGGTAAAGTGTGTGTGAATCAAAATATTGTATAGAGGCCTCCACTGAACTTTTAAGGACAACTTTTTCCTGTATTTATTCAACAGTTTCACCAAGATGTTTCCCCATCTAACCTAATTTAAACAAATTAAACAAAAACGTCAGAGCAATAATGAAAAGCGGCTTCTTCATGGACATGTTAAATGGAAAACAACCTGAGCATATATTTTATTCTCTGAGACATGGAACAGTTCTAATCCAACTTCTACAAGGGTCGTAACATCCTCAACGGATAGATCACTTTTGGCCTTCACAAAACTGCCCAATCATCGAGAAGAGTAAAAATTTATTAATTTTAAGAAATGGATGCCCACTACAGCACTACTTGCTAGTAACAAGAAATAATCCATATGGAATCACTGGTGCCTAACAAATATATCTCTATGCCAACATCAATAATTTAACCCCATGTTTATTAAAGACTGGAAAGACTATTTATATTTGGCTTAAACCACATGGAATGATTTCTTAAGTATCTCAATGAGCCAGTGTAAGTCTACTTCAATGGTGGAACAATGGCTAGGAATAGATATATTTTATATTGAGCAAACTAACACATGATTACAGATCAATACATAAAATTTTAAAAAATTAAACAACAGAACAAATGTTGATACTCATATATGACCAAACAAACGTGAATGTATCAACTCTAACCCTTTATTAGAACATAAGTAATTGGCAATGTAAAGAGAATTGGGAGAAAAAGAAAAGGTGACTCCAAAACTGGGAAACTTAAAATCCAATACCAAACAAATGTCATTCAGAATCATTGACGGAATCCGCAAACAAATGTCATTCAGTCCCTGACTGCTTCTAGTAAAAGATGGTATTGGACGTTGCAGAATCTTGTATTTCGCAATTATTAAGGATCGAACAAGCATCAACCAGCAGATGTCTGAGAATAAGCCACTTGGTGCATGGAAACGTGGCCCTAATAATATCTTGAGTACAAAAAAATATGTTGTAGGGAGGCTGTGAAGAGATACGAGCAATTATTAAAAACACAAGTACCCTTATGTTGGCAATTGGCTCCGTTTCCCCATGTTGACATCAATTGCATAACTAATCTCAATTTCTTTTTGGACTGGACTCTTCTTTCTTTACATTCCCTGTGTTTCCTAACTTAGAAGAATGAAAAGTCCATGCAAGTTTTACATAAAAGAACTAGAAAGACCATCTCTGGGAATGTCAGTTATCTCCCAGTCCGTTGTAATTCCTAGTCACCATGGGTCTGAACCATAACCAACTTTCTGCCAACTTTTATCACTTCCTTTTGGATTTTCTTATTTACCCCTAGCCACCGGAATCCCTTCCATACAACAATCATCCACCGATTTTCAACCATTCACCAGAAGTTAAGAATCTTCCTTGGATTTATTTGTCTCTTCGCGCACAACATGAACACACACACACACACACACTTATAGAGGGAGGAAGGAACTTTCTTCTTCAGTACTTTCATCAATTGTGCTGCTCTCTGCACTAAACATTGAAGTTGGATGACTGTCCCACTTATCTTATATGCCCAAGTGTAGTCTCGTTCTACTTCAAATAAAATTTCCATTCGAATTATTCTAGAAAGTTATGACAAAGGAAGGATGTGAAGTAATAAAGAAAAAAGAAAATGATAATAAAAGGTAGCGATCCTACAAAATTCGATGAAAATTGACTAGTGTATGAAAAACTCGACTTTCAATTGATTACAAAGCAAAATTGAACAACAAAATTAATTCAGTCCCAGCATCAAATAAGACTACGAGGAAAAAAAAAATATCAAAGAGCTTCGGGAAGAAAACTCAACAGATCAATAACAGAGACCCATTTCAGAGTAGAGTAAACCGATTCAGGATCTTCTGGATTGTAAGACTCCTTGACGGAATTAACTACTCCGGCGAAGGCATGCTTCTCCCTTTTCGTCTCCTCCGCCACGGGCGGCGGCAGCCATGCGTTATGCAAATGCATCGAGTACTGAAATTGATTAAAGGAAACCAGAGAAAAATCCTAGGAGTAAGTGTGTGAATGGAAGATTGGTGAAATATGAGAGCATTTGGGGATTAAGATAATGAGTTTATATATAGATGCTTATAATAAATGTGCGCGCGTTCAATCTTCTTTCTCAACTATCTTTTTCGCCAAGAAAGGAAGATAAATATCAGACTTGACTGGTAAACGGTATTCACAGCAGAGATAAAAACCTGAGATACATATGGCAGACTTTACACTACGCAATAAAATGGCTCTGTTGTACTTGTAGCCTTCGGCTTGTCGAGAAATAGATGATTATATGCTGACGTATCATATTGGAAATCTGTGGTATCCCATTCTTATTTTTACATGCCTATGACATAAATTGAATGTGTCACATTGTTGACTTCTTATTGGTGTGAGATAAAATGAAAAATGTTATTGGAAATGGTTCTCGTCAGTGTTTTAAATAACAGTATGTATCGGCCGGTATTACAGGTAATATCGGATACCTGTGGTCCAACCGGTATAATTACCTCCAAAATACTGTTTTGGCAAAAATACCGGTATATACCGACTTCATACCGGAAAATACCGGTTTTACCGGCCAAAATACCGAGCATATTGGATTTTAGAAAAAAAATATTCTTATAACATATTTTTATTTATTTATTTATATAAATAGAAAGTTCTACACTTAAATTTTAATATATTTACATTGTTATTTGACTTTAGATAATTTTAGAATTTATTATAGTTAGTTTTATATATTATTTATATTACAATAATAGATTAATTTAATATTTATTAAAACCGGTAAATTAGACGGTTTTACCGGTTGAACCGCGTACCAGTGGCTCGTCCGGTATGGTCACCGGTACGGTATTTAAAACATTGGTTCTCGTCTTTTTAATCTCATTTTTTTTATTATTTTCTGTTAGACAAATCAACTAAATGAAAGATAATTGTTTTATTTAACAGTGTTGATTATTTAGTTTGATAATTGTTTTATTTAACAGTGTTGATTATTTAGTTTGTAATATTATTGATACTAGTACGTACCCCGTGCGATGCACGGGAGAGAGATATTAAATGAATTACTTTCACAGGCTCTGTCCGTTTAAGTTTGAAAGAGTTATCATCCATTTTCCACCTCTTTTAATCACCGTTAAGTCTCATTTAAGTCTGAAAAGGGTTATCATCCATTTTCCACCTCTTTTAAGCACCATTAAGTCTAAAACAATAGGGTTGTAATCTATTTTTCATATCTTTTAATCAGCGTCGTTTTATTAGTCAGAACATTAAACGTGAGCATGTTAAGGCTAACTTGTAAAATAATTAATTTATTACCTCACTAACATATTTATAAATTTAATTTTATTATATATATTTATTCCTTGATATAAGAGAAAATAACAATTTTACTTACTCTTTTTCACTATATAATAGTTAATTATTATTTTACTATAAACTCTGTTGTCATGTAATGTAATTATTATTTATAAAGTTATAGAAGTTGCACGTCTTCTTGTTCTATTTATTTTATGTAATGAAATATATTTAATGCACGTTGGTATTATTTATATAAGTAATCAATTTAAAATATGTAAATAAATTTAAAATTAAATAGTGTATAAATAATGTACAAAATATACACATATATTTTTTTAGAATTTAATTTTGTATACTAATTAAACAACTTTGATTTAAGAAAAGCCATGAACTCAATCTCTTCTAATATTAATATTTTTCTAATTTGCATTATAATGATTATTCTTATTATATATATAGATTAGAATTTTTGCGACACCAACCAAACTAAATATCACAACAACCAAGTAACAATTATGAAAAACTCATAACACAACAACTATCAATTAAATTTGGAAATAGAAAAATTACATACATATATATGTATGTAATTTTGTTAATGTATATTGGAATGTTCAAGTTCAAAGCATGATAACAATCAGTCTTAAAAAATCGAAAATCTTATTGAAATGTCATATTTTTCTGTTAAAAGAAAAAAAGTTCCCATGAAAAATAATTATATCATAGCAAATTCATTGTGTAATTGAACAAATTTCTATAATGAAGCCCAATTTTCTGTTCAAAAATAAAGCAACAACTTCCACATTTTAAGAAAATCAATTAATGTTGGTCTGTTTTTGCTAAGAAAATAATAAATAAATAAATTGTAATTAATGGAAAGTAATTAATGATGAGAGAATTTGACCATATAGTTGACCTGCCATTTTTTAAAAATGGTAATTCTTATTATATATATAGATAAATAAATCAGTTAAATAAAATATTAATATCGAAATAGTAATGGCATTTAATGCAATTGACTTTTCTGGATACTAAATGTAGTAAATAGGATCCCCCTTTATATAAGTATAGATATCTATCTATATAAAATAAGAATAAGATTAAATCATTTTTAGAATAATTTCCCATCAAAATCATTACTTACATACTAAAAAATGTAAGTTTTATTTTTTTAAGTGTTTTCAAATAAAAAAAAATGCTATAGGTACATAATATTATGCATAGAGGTGTACATAATAATTACATTGAGTGGGAACTACCAAAAATAAAAGTTTAAGTGGACCCCACTCCATGTGAGTGTTATGTTACATCTCTATGTACATTAATTATGTACTTGTACCATTTTTCTAAAAATAATAAGAAGCATTAAATGCATTAGCATAATCTCGGTTGTTGTTTATCATGTCATATTCTCGGTTTTTGTTATAAATAAAACTAGTACAACACCCGCGTATTACACGGGTGCGTGTTAAATTTTTTTCCTTAAAACTTAAAATTAATGAAAAAAAATGATTTAAAATTTAAATACCTTTTATAAAACAATATATATTATTATATATTTTCAAATGGCACTTGTTACTTGTGGGACATATCTGTATTATATTATCATAATTTCTAACTTATAACATATAACTACTTTAAACATTAATATATTAATTGAGAAATAATTTTATTTCTTTAAATAATATTAATATATAATTTATTATTATTATAAACATAAATATAATTTATTTATTTTATACATACAATTTGGATGTCAAATCGAAGTTCATCAAAAGATGATTAATTTAATATATTATATATGTAAAACCGATAAGAAATACAAAAGTTATCAACTTTTAAAATACACTAGTGATTAACCTGTGCATTTGCACAGAGAGAATACTTAAAAAAACAACAATATAAAAAGAAAAAGTAAAAAATAATAATCATAATTTAATTCATGAAAAAAAAATATGCATTAAAAAATAATTGTAAATATTATTAAACACTTTCATTATTAAACATTTGGGTCAAAATTATCTACTGGACAAATAATTGCATTGTAAATAGTTGTTGAATTGGGATGAATAACATATTAAAAAAATGTGGTGAATTCGGCTTAATTTTTTATTAAAAAACTTGTAAGGGTGACTTGGGTCGATATTCTCAGTAAGCCTATTTGTTTAATGAGTCTGATTTAGTAAAGCCCAAATAAATTAATATTTCAAATTAAACCCAATACACATTGTTTTGAACAAAAAAAAAAAAGAATCAGGTAACCGGTTACCAAAAAAAGCGCTACAAAACCCTCGACCTAAATAATCCAAACACTCCATGATTCAAGCTCATTTCTCTCTTGTTATCGGCGGATCACGCGTTTTTTCTGTGTAAAAAATATCCAAGATCTCATTTTTCAAAATTATTAGAGGAAAAGAAAAAAAAACAAGTATAGATATAAATGCACGATTTTAGCTAGAACATTCATGCAACTAATAGACTGATTAGGTGATGTAAGAAAATTAGCAAAAAACATATTAATATTATAATATATGTAACTGCTTTAGGCGGGAACATAAAGTAATATAATTAAATGATGAAAATTTAGGTGTGATAATATAATTAAATGAAAGATAATATAATTTAATGCTTTGTTACTCCAAATTATATACATATATATATATGTATATATATAGTAATCAACCTGTGCATTTTAACAGAGAAGAATACTTAAAAAAGATAACAATATAAAAAAAACAAAAATAAATCATAATTTAATTCATGAAAAAAAAAATATGAATTAAGAAAATGATTCTCAGAATTGATTTTGATCAATGGAAGAGCCGTTACAACCATTTACTTTATGCTAGTACATCCGGCCATTTTCATGAGAGAGTGTGACTTAAAATTTGAGTTCAATTTTGTAACTCCGTTGATTGATTTATGCTCATAATTTATGACATTCGAACAAGTTATTTTGTAACTTAAAAATGAAATTGAATGTTGAAAATTTTGGAGGGATAATAATATTTAATGCATGATAATATAATTTAATGCTTTGTTGCTCCTCTTTATATATATATATAAAAATTTACAATTTAATAGTTAATAGAAAATAATATTAAAATACAATTAATACATCTAAAATGATCATAAATAATCAACATATTTATGGTAATCCGGACTTAATTATTTTTGAATTGGAATTAAATTAAAAATCTATCCAAGCCAAATAATGAAGCATGGAATTTTGACACCTAGGATCTCGAAGCATTCGAGTGTGCCACTTAGGCTCACCACATTCGTGAATTATATATATAGGGGATATTCTTGAACTTTGTGTTGTGTACTTTGAATTTATTTAAAATCAAACCATTTTAATGATATCATAATCTATTCTTTTATGACAACGATTTTGTTGAGTGTATTTTTTTTCCTTTCAGTAGTTTTTTTAAAATCACCGATTAAAAAATGAGATGTCATTGTAATTATGGATAGTACATATATTTTTTTATTTTTTTTATACAAACAAAATTTAAAACTGCAATGGAATTGGACATTTTATATTCTCAATTATATATATATATATATATATATATATATATAGAGAGAGAGAGAGAGAGAGAGAGAGATAGAGAGAGAAGGGATCATATGAGAAAGGGATATAGTGAAAGAAATGAGAATACATATACACCACAAGATCTGTCAAATTAACGATCAGGATGTGTCCCATGTGTTGACCAGAAATTAAACAGTGGCATAAAACATGAAGGTAAATTACATATGTCTGAGGGCATAGGCGTAATTGTGTGAACACAAATCTTGTAGTGGGCTCCACAACCATCCCAACCCATCATTATCTCTCATCTTTATATTTTCTCCCGATCTGCCATTTCTCTCTCTTCCCCACCTACCATCTCTATTTCTCTTCTCCATCGTTCACTATTTCTCGCCGGCGTGAAGATCCCACACACACCACCAACTCTCATGACGCACGCACAGGAGATCAGAGGCGTCTTCCTCCTTTGGTCGGCGGCCGACGGAACTGAAGCGACGCGGCGGTGGACTGCGGTGGACGACGGCGTTGCGGCGCGTTGACGAACGGAGACGAAAATATGTGCTTGTGGACGGAGACGAGGCATCGAACCGACTGACATAGATGAGGCGGAGAGCCGGCGGAGGAGGAAGACGATGCTATGAAGCGGCGAACTGCGGCGTGACCCGACGGCGATGGCGGTCCGGCGACGGCTGCGTGTGCGCTGAAGTAGATGGACGGCCGGGAAGGAAAAAAATGTTCATGATTGAGGATCTATTTCATCCATGTGAATTGTGGAGTTTTTTTTATGTAAATTAGATAAATTATAGAGGCTAATTTGCAATTTTAAAAATTTGTAATTAAAAGAGTGAGTTGATGCTTGTTTATTTGAGTAATTGTTGAGAATACAATTGGTGTTTAATTATATATTTTACTAAAATTATTTAATAAAAATATGTTAGATATAGAATGTTGATAAAAAATTTTAACAATATATGTATGATTATTTAATTTAAAATTTTTTAAATATTATTATTAGCATTTTATACTTTTTCAATTAATAATTTTATATTATTGATTAAAAAAATTAGTATAAACGTACATAAAATATAATATGCAATCTAACAGTTATAAAGTGCAATTCGTACAACACTATAGTGCAAGGTGTTGGTCTGTATTGTGCATACTGGACCACTTGAATGATTATCCCAAGTCAAATGTCAAATTGAAAATGAACATAATTAACTGATATATTCGGTTCGAGTAATCGAATTATCTAAAATAATTAAAATATTTTTTATTTATGTCAAGATTGTATTTAATACGTTAATAATCTTATTTATTATTTTCTATATTATTTCAGGCTGAAAAAATCGAGTTCGGTCGGTCCTGATTTATATTGTGCAATCTAATAGCGGTTAAAGTGCAACGTGTTGTTCTGTAAAGTGCAGCTCGATTTTTGATAAAGTGCGACATAGTGATGTGTAAAATGAACTGATGATAAAATGTGGAGTGTAATTATAAAGTGCAACGTATTATTTTTTAATGTGTAATGTGTTGTTTTATAAAGTGCAATCTGATGATATACAAAGTGCACTAATTATATGATCACGCATAAATTATGTGTTTTTGAAACATAGAATTAGTAGACATAATTGAACATCACCTAAATAATTTAAATAAATTAATATTTATTATTATAAAATTATATTCATTATTTTAATATTTTTATGTATTAAAATGTTACATATTAAAATTTTTAAACATTATTCACTTTATTTATAAATAATATGCATTTATGAGAATATTGCTATAAATTACATATTTTGTCATGAGCTAAATTAAAAAATACCATCGGCCGTCACCATCATAAAGTGCAACGTATTGTTTTTTAATGTGCAACGTGTTGTATTATAAAGTGTAATATGATGATATAAAATGTGCACTAATTTTACGATGACGTATAAATTATGTGTTTTTGAAACCTAGAATTAGTATACGTAATTGAACATCGAATTAACCTAAATAATTTAAATAAAATATTATTTATTATTATAAAATTATATTTATTATTTTAATATTACACATTTATCATATTATTTTATGGAATTTTACATATTAATTAACAATATTGAAATATTATTTGTAGTTTGATTAATTATACATTTGACCCTATTGAAATATTATTTGTAGTTTGATTAATTATACATTTGACCCATAAATTATTTTGTAATATATTAAAAGAGTTCAAAATTGCAATTAAGACCCTATGCTTTGTCAAATTTTCAAATGTGAGCCCACAAAATCTGCAAATCTTTCCACGCTCAGCCCATACACTCGACCATCCCTTCCGGCCGCTGCCGCCGTCTTTTTCGACCGTCGCTGTCGTCTCTTCCGACCGCCGCCAACGTCTTTGCCTCTCAGACCGGCGACAATTTCACCATTCTCCTCACAACCGGCGACCTCCTTCCCCGTCGATAATTGCAGTTCATGTCTCCGCGCGCCGACGAAGTGGTGGCTCTTGCCGTGGCGGCGACGGGACAAGGCGTGCGGTGGTCGCGACTGTCTGCAACTTCAAGCGAGTCTGACGGAGGTAGGTGTATGCGTCAGTGGTCCGGCGAGGCTTGACAGCGAGCGGAAGATAGCGGCACTCGACGGCAGGCGGCAGAAGGCGGCGGTACTCAGCGGCGGATTGGATCAACCAATCCGATAGCTAAAATTTATTCTTATTTCTCGCATTAAGAGTCATTCTCACCGGATCCCAACCCTATATATATAGAGAGAGAAGGGATCATATGAGAAAGTGATAGTGAAAGAAATAAGAATGATCCTACACCATTAGATTCATGATATCAATGGGCAAAATGAAGTCAAAATTGAATAACCTGGTCAAACACACAGTGGAAAAACTGTCAATAAATAGAATCTTGTGGTCAGATCTATATCATTAAGGGCAGTTCTGTAATTTCTCCATCCACCCACTTAGTGGGTCCCACCACTAACAAAACAACTCATTCTCTCTCCTACCCTCCACACACGCACCAAACACACACTCACACACATAAAAAAACTCGCACAGATGCACGGAGAGGAGCTCGACATTCACCTTCCTCATCTGGCGCCGGCCGCCGTCACCCGTCACTTTATCATTGGCCACCGTCATCCCCTAATCCGCCTCGCACATCAGCACAGCCGTCGGACGACCACCAAACCGCCGTCTCCGTCGTTGTCCACCAAACGTGCACTCTCCTCCGTACTCAGCCACGGCTCTGCCGCCCACCAAATCAACCGTGTTATCCATATCCTCCGTCGCGTCGCTCATTCCTCGCCGTCCCCACTGATTTTTTGCTGAAATTTCATATGAAATCTGGGCCTTCTTTATGCAATTCAAACTTTTGATTTGTCATGTGCGTGAAATTGGGGCTCCCCGAGGTAGGCATCGCACGTCGAAGGCCCGTCGGCGGCGACCATCACTGTGATTTTGGTCGGAGATGTTGCAGTGGGGGAGATAGAGCTAGGGCATGCTTTTGAGAATTTGATAAGACATAAGGACCAATTTGCAATTTTATAAGTTTTATTATATTACAATTTAGTGTATTATTTATTGTTGCTGGCATTATTGATGATGGTAGAGATTGTGGACCACGAGATATCTAGATAGATATATAGATTGTAGTACTGCACACAATTCTAGAGCCTGTTCTTCATTGGATTGATTTTAATTGAATTTAAGTTTCTCAATTTTTAACATCCACTTGACATGCTTGATCTTCATTAGCTACGTTATGAAGATGAGAGTTATTATGTTTTTGGATGGATATTAATGTTATTTTTACATAAAATTAAATAACTAAATAATAATTATATTAATAATAATTATAATATATTTTATATAATTAGGCCTCGGTTTTTTACAATTAAAAAAAAACTAGTTGGCATTGAACCGGAATAACCGAGTTTTTTAAAGTAAAATGAAAAAAAAATAAATCAAACCAAATATAAGATTTCGAACCAAAATTTTTAGTTCGGTCCATTTTGTTCGATAATGTGCAATCTGATAGTCATTATTGTTCAATTCGAATAACCATAATGTGCAATCGCAATACATAAAAATATATAAAAACTAATATTATTTTTTGTTTCTTTTTTGTTTTTTGTCGTTTCATTCGTTATGGTGCATTCTGTTAGTCAGAAATGTGCAATTTGTCTAACACTATTGTGCAATTATAATACATTTATTAAATCATACTTTTTTTAATAATTTGACTTCGAATCATACTAAAACTAAATGGAAATAATCGATTTATTTGTGCAATCAACTGAATTAACTTAAATAATCGTAATAATTTATTATTTATATTATAAAAATAAATTAGTAATTTTAATATATTATACTCGGATGAAAAAATAAATATTATATATATAAATTATATAATTTTGTCGGTTTTTAAGTTATTTTTTGTAAAATAAAGACGATATCTAACCAAACCGAATTTTTAAAATGAAAAACAGATAATCGAACATAAATAAAAAAAAAATCGAATGAAAGTTAATATCAGTCGGTTTTCGCTATTTCATATGAAAAATATATTTAATATGTTAATATTTTTGTTTATTATTTTTATATAGTTTATGGTTGAAAAAAAAATTGTGTACGGTCTGTTTCGATCACTTTTGTACAATATGATAGTCGTGACAATGTGTAGCGTGTTGTTCTGTAAAGTGCAACGTGCTGTATTATAAGGTGCAACATGTTGTATTATAAAGTGTAATGTGTTGATGTATAAAGTGCACTACTATAATTTTGTTACGTTACCATGATTATATTTTGTGTGGATAACTGATGTGATTGATGTTAAAGTATTATGTATATCCGTTTTTCAGATTTATGTTGTGTGGTTTTTTTACCGGACCTGTTGACGTTAACTGTGGAGTATGGTGATAAAGTGCAACTTATTATTTGTAAAGTGCAATATGTTGTTTTATAAAGTGCAGTGTTATGATATATACAGTGCACTATTTTATATGATCACATATAAATTATTTGTTTTGTTAAAACTATATTTAGTGAATATAATTGTATATCAAATTAACCCAACTAATTGAAATAATACTATTTTGATATTATCATACAATCTATTGATTGGGGTATTTTTTATGTGCATTTATTTTTATAATAGATCAGGATAATTTTTTATGTGCGTTTCAATTTTATAATAGACCAGAGAATTTTTTTATGTGTATTTCAATAATAATATAATATATATGTGTATAAAAAAATATATAAAAAATAATATGTTGATAGTGTGCAGTGTATTGTTTTATAAAGTGCAACGTTTTGTTTTTATAAAGTGCAGTGTGTTGACATATAAAGTGTACTACTCTATGTGATGACATATAAATTATGTTTTTTTTTTTTTTAAGATTAGATTTGGTAGATAAATAATTTATTACTTGTATTATAAAAAAAAATATTTTTTCAACATTTTTAGTTATTATTTTATATTATTCTTATATAATATATTTATTTATAATTTTAATTATATAAGTATAGATAATATATAGAAAATAATATTTTTATATACTTTTTATAAATTATAGATTTGACCATGGACTAAATTCGAATAAAATCAAAATTGTAAAAATTGCACATAAATCCCTAATACTCATCAAATTTCCAAATGAAGACCCAAAATCTCTAATTCCCAACATCAAAATCCCGTTACTGCCGAATCAGGTTGCCCCGGCCGCCGTTGAACGGCTGCCACGAGCTCGCCGGTGACGGAGTTCGTCAATTTTGGTTTTCTTTTAGACAGATTCTTTCGACTCCGGCGACTATTATGGAGGTCGGCTCCGGCGACTGTGGAGGAGGGGGACGACAGGTCAGCGACCGAAGTGGTTGAGGTGTTTTGGCCCGCATATGTGAAATCGAAATGATAAAGAAAAGGCCGGTGTCTGTAAAGTGGATGATGGCGGCGAATGAAGGCATGGCGGCGGCGGATGATGGAGATGGCGGTTCGGCTGATATAGTTGTGGCGTGGAGGCGGCGTACTGGCGGAGGCCAGCGTGCCGGCGAGAGTAGAGGTCACGGTGGAGGCGCGGCTGAGGGAGCAGTTGCGGGGACCACCGACGATGGCGGACGACTGCCGGTAAATGGCGGACTACGGCCAGCAATGGCGAGGAGACGTCCAGAGAATCTGCCTGCGTTTTTATGTGTTTGTGCGTGTATCTATGTGCTTGTAACGTGCGTAGTGTGTGTGGGAAATTGTGTGTGAGTGTCTGTGTGTGAGAGAGAGAGGGAGAGAGAAGAGAGGGCATAGGAGAGTGTGTAAGTGTGTTTGTTGTGTGCTGGTGTGTGTTTGCGTGTGTTATGTGTGTGTCTGCGTGTGTTGTGTGTGTGTTAGAGCATCTTTAAGCATAAACCTCCATAAACCTCTTTTTATACTTTTCAACATGTCACCTCATCAAAAACCTCATTCTTACTCTTTCACTCTTAAACCTCCAACCTCCAATAACAATAAACATCATAAGCATTCTTTTTATGGGTCCCACATAATCTCACTTATTTTTAATTAATATTATACTCTTATATTTTTATTAATATACTAAAATTATAATTATATTTTTTATTCAATTTAAATGTTTCATATATTGTATCGTTAAATACATATAAAAAAATGTAATTATATATTATATTATTTATAATTATAAAGTGTTAATTACGTAATGATATAAGATTTTAATCGTAAATACATATAAAAAAATGTAATTATATATTATATTATTTATAATTATAAAGTGTTAATTACGTAATGATATAAGATTTTACTTAAAAAAATTACGAGAACATAAAATTTACCTAATGTTAAAATTACATTTGAGTACAATTTTTTCTAAATTATTAATATTTTTTTTCAATTAACTGATTAGAAAAACTAAAATAAAAAATAACAACACAAAAAAATGGCATGACATTGTTAAAAAATGAAAAAGAAAAATAAAAACAAAGATAAGTTTTGGCAGCTGGTGGCAGGAAGCATTTTTCTCACCTTCCACGCCCCACATCAAATAATTTTCCACGCGCGCTAGTTTGAATTGCAAAATGAGCGCGTGTGTCACAACAACAACATTCCAGCTTTTTCTCTTTTTCTTTAGATAAATTTATTGTAGGTTTTGGTAAGGTTTGGAAATCCAAAGCTGATTTGAAAACTCAAACCTTAAAACTATCAACTTTAATTGATAAACCTCAAGGTTTACAATTCCAAACCTCACCTAACACCTGTGGTTAAAGATGCCCTTATGTATGTGGGTGGTGATGTACATGATGATGTGGGTGTAATGTGTAATTGTAATGTCTAAATTACCCTTAATGAAGGTGTAATTTTGGTTTTTTATTAGATGATCTAGTGGCTACGCTTTAATCTCGTTTCTTTCATTAAGCACCATTCTCATGTGAACCCAACCATATATATATATATATATATAAATGACTACAACAGTTTGACCTTTTCCATGCAAAACGTAACAAATTATTTTTGAATAAATAACATTCAAATTTTCAGGATACACGATTAGCATTCATATTTATCCTTTACATATACAAAAGATACGATTTCTACATTCTTATTTATCACACTAAAAAGTTTTTACATTATGAATCCAAGCAAAAAAATGATTGCCTTATTTAAAAGAGATATACACGAGATCCATGCGAAATGAAATTTAGATATACACAAATTAATTTATTTATGAACCATTTTTTCCTTAAAAAATGTGATTTACATGTCCTACAAGTTCAAATCATCGTGCATGTTGGGATGGTAATAGAAGTTGGAGGATTGCAAATTCATGCTAGATGTTTTTTAGTCATTATTCTGAAGGATTTTAAATGACTCCTAAAACCTAGTCATTTGAAATCCGCTATTGACGACCACGCCATCCGCGATCATTTAAGTTCACACCACCGCGAGTCAACGCCATCGGTGCGAGCTAGACAATTGATTTATAATATTTTCAACACATTCATTCAAGGAGTGTGCAAGTAAAAAAAATTATATTTCAAAAATTTTAAAATCAAGAGATTTCAAATCCCTTAAAACAAATGGAGCCTTAGTTAATTTGAGGTACAAAGGATAAAATATCGTTGTTTTTTTTTTTTT
>BKCP01010514.1:184107-216592 GCA_008636005.1 Striga asiatica
TCTTCCTGACCTGGCCAATTTCTGCCACCGCATGCCGCTGCACGTCGTCGCACGCTTCCACCTTGGATCTTTCCCCAGCGGACAACATCTTCTTCCACGACCACCTCCTCCCAACCTCCATATCTTTCCATGATCGTCTACCAACTCCCCTGCCAGCCTCACCCAGTTGCCTACAAAACATACCAAAAAAACCGTTGTGTCTCCCTGTCCCGGCGTCCCCTGCCCCAGCATGCTATATCCCTGATGTAGCACTCAGAATAGCTCGACATCCCGGTTTGAGTAGTTAGATCGGCTACACCGGTCTAGGAAGGGCTTAGGCCTGTCTAGAAGTAAGCAATCCAGTCAAGGAGCTCGCATTCAAGCTCAAGGTGTCGACCGACCTGGAGGTACCGACCTCCAGGAGCTCGACAATAAAACCGACCTCAAGGTATCGAGGTCGTAAGAACTGAAGTCGAAATAAATCTGAAGAGGAGATCAAGTTCGACCTCGGTTAAGTCGCAACAAGTAGGTCAGGAGGTCGTAGTTATGGCCCAAGGACCTAAGGACTGTACAGTACGGGGGAAAGAATCCTAGTAAGAAGGAAAGTATCACTAGTCCGATGAGACTTTTCCAGATAGAGACATGGTAAGTTAGAAAATGTGATCTGGTTGGATTTCTTTCCTAACATGGACTCTCTTGGGCATCAAGAAAATTGTTCTATATAAGGTTATTAAGTCCTTCTTCATTGAGATATCGCATTTTACGCCTTAAGTTACATATTCTCTTATATATTTGTTGAAAAAGTTCTGACTTGAACGTCGGAGGTTTTTCGTTGGGACCCTCTCCCGGCGTATTGCAGGACACTGAAACTCAAAGACGAAGGAGGTTCATGGCGTAGGTGGTTCAATTTAGTTCGTAATGAAAAGTGACACAAGAAATTTGCAGCGTCTATGGGAACGGGGGTCAGTATTTTACCGGCTATAAGGTTTGATCGTATTCTCACAATCATATCGTTAAGAGAAACGTTTTCATGAAAACCAAGAAACCATGGAAGGAAAAACATCAACAGAAGTATCGAAGGGTAAAGAGATTCAAGTAATAATAGAGGATTCCCCGGAACAAGGCAATTGTAGCAAGTCGTGGGAAAAGGTCGCGGGGATCCAGAACGAGCAGCCTGAAGCCACTATAAGCTTCGAGCCCGAGGATGTTGAGGGTATTTCTGCATCACACAGATGCCTTTGTGATAACAACATAGATCGAAAGTTATGTGATACGAAGGGTCATGGTGGACATAAGAAGCCCAGTCGACATCATCTTCCTACATTGCTTGGAGTATCTAAAGACAAAGTTTGAGTTGATCAATACAACTCTAGGAATTTAATGGAGGTAATGTCAAGCCAGAGGGCGAGGTGTACTTGTCAGTAGTGTTGGTCAGTTGCCATTGAATAAAGAAAGGTTGATCAGATATTTGGTGGTGGACCTTGACTAACAGTGTCATTCTAGGACGACCCAACTTGAACACTTTCAAGGCAGCAATATCAACATACTGTATGGTGAAATTTTTCGGTCAGTAATCAGGTCGGTGAGGTCTCGGGAGACCATAGACAGACCAGGAGGTGCTAGAAAATCATGCTAAAAAACTCAGAAGCCCAAGGAGCAAAGAAAAGCCTGAATATGGACTACCCTGAGAGCTCGGGTAGAAGCACTAAGCATGAAAAGGTGGAGATTTCATCGCAAGACGAACTCATGGAGGTCGAGATCATAGAAAAGAAGATCGGCAAGGTTACCAAAGTAGGTCACCACCTCCTAGAGGATAAGTTGACACTAACTCCAGAATCCCACTCACATATTACCTACTCTGGTGGAAAGCTCGCAACTTATGAGTGTTTCAAAATCAGTGGCTTGCAAAATTCTCCATTGTTCAATTTGCAACCTTTGATCGGCTTAAGCTCAATTCTTGATTTGCTTAGGTTGTACCTTCTTTTGTTTTGGAGAGCTGAATTGTGTTAGTGGTAGTTAGTTGTTGTTTTAGTTTTTGTCGGTTAGGCTGATGTTTTAGGTCTGTGGACTTTGTTAGTTTGGTTGGTTGCTGGTTGCTGCTTCTGTTTCTTAGATGGTTTACCTACTAGGCTTCCTGGGTACAGTGGTAGGAACCCTTTTTGCTAGGTGCTAGCTTAGTAGTCTTCTAGTGTTGCTGTTTTAGAGGTCATGCTCCTGGTTCGATTGCTTTAGTCACCGCATGATGCAAGCACCTCTACATCAATTCCTTTTGCTTTTGGCTATGTTTGGTAATCAAACAAGATAGCTTACAGTTTATTTGGTTAGCTTATAAACTTTCTGTATTTAAATAAGCGTTGTTTGGTTGGACGAGCTTTTTTAAAAAACTCGATTTTATCTCATAAGCTTCTTTAGGTAGCTTTTCAAATAAGCTCGTTGAAATTTTTATTTCAGCTAGCTTATTATCTAATTTTACCAAACACTTTTATTATATAAGCTAAATTTTCAACTATAATAAGTTATAAGATATAAGCTAGAAAATCACTTATAAGCTATAAGATAACTTATCAGCTATCAACTAGCTTATCTACCAAATACAGAAGTTTAGGGCTCTCGTGTTAACGTTCCTCCTAGTCTACCTCGTGGTAGTATAGGCGTGTGCTATCGTTGTTGTACATTTTTCTTTGAGTTATAATATCTGCCGTTTTGAAAAAGAAAATCATAATTTAAAATGTTATACAAAAAAATAATCTTTCACATATAAATTTTCATATTTATTACATTATACTATCGAACGATGTAATTATAGAAGTGACTGGTTATATTGTTCTAAATCTGCAATTGTATAAGTGATTGGTAATACATTTTATTTTTAACTAATATAACTATTTGAAAAATTAAAGCTAGAATGTTACGTAGTGGAAAAGGGAGAAAAAAAAAAAAGAAAAGAAAAGAAAAGAGAGAACTACTTCTCAAAGAAAAAACATATTTTTGATTAAATTAATATGCATGTTTCTTGTGAAAATAAAAAAATAAAAAATGCATGTTTTCAATTATTATTTTGTCACAATCACAAATAATTATTTAGTAAAAAGTAAATGTGAAAAGTACTGAGAGAGGTGAAAAGGCGTCATTCACACGAGGCTTGACAAAATCTGTCACTGTGGATCCAGGCGACAGATAAGCAACAGCATATTCTCAACATCAACTACCCCAACAGTAAATATTTTTCTTTACTCTCTCCATCTATCTATCGTTCGTCGTCCTCAATAAATACACGCTACTCTTTACACACTTTTGGTCCCTCCTTTTACTGCCCCCTTTTACTTTTTTCGTTCCACCGACGAAAAACCTTCCTACTCCGCCAGCTGTTTTTCACTTGTTTATCGAGCTCGACTGACGGTGTTGTCGGTGTACGGTGGTGGATCTAAGGGCGGTCGCCGACCGGAAAATAAACAAAAAAGAAAAAAGAAAAGAAAAGAACCGATGTCGTCCGGAAGGTACATGTCTTACTCACCATCTCCATCCGCGCCTCACTCTCCCCACATCGGCGCCCCCTCGGCCGCCGGGGGAGGTATCCGAGCCGCTTCTGCTCTGGTGGAGCAAGAAAAGTAATCCCTTTTTTTCTCTTTCTCAAGATTCTTTATTTATCATGTGATACTGTGTATTTAAAGTAGGAGGAGCTCTAGGTGAATGTTAAAAGTCAGATCCTGCGAACCTTCTGGTTCTGATTTTGTGTTTGTGGTCAGGTGATTTAATCGCTAAACGTTTTTGCAGTCTTGATTCAGATTTCATTGATGGTTTAACCGTGTTGTATGCAGTGATCATGTTGTTAATAGGATTGTGGTGATATAATTTGTGTAGCAGACGTAGTTTTCTTTAAGTTGTGTTGCTTCTTGATACCAACAGTTTTCTGTTGTTCCAGTACTCGTTATTATCATATAGTCTGAATGTGTTTACTTTGTTCGGATTATAATTGGGGCGGTCTGATTTTGTGAATCAAAAATATGTTTCAACCCTGTTCATAGTAGTTGATATGTTGGTATGTCGGTAGTAATGCAACAATTTTAATATAAGACACTGAGGATAGTTTAAAATTTTATTGTAAAAACAATCAAGCATGCAAATATAAACATTTCTTATAACCTTTGGAGGCACGTGGTTATTTCTGAAAGATTTGCTTTTAGTGTTGATATTTGTTATGTCATTACAACTGACACTGTTTTGTTATTGCAACATTGACAGGTATCTGGCAGAGCTGCTGGCAGAACGCAACAAGCTTAATCCCTTTATGGCTGTGCTTCCAAATTGCTACAGGTTGCTAAATCAGGGTGAGTGTATGATTCAAAAACCTTAAAATCTCTTGTTTCAGAATATTTTTTAGTTGCAAATTGACCCCCCCTCTTTGTTCCATTTGGGATAATGCTCTTGTTCTATGAGATGATATTTACTTATGCCATTTTGTTTTGCCATTCACTCATCCCCTCATTCATACGTGTCGGTGATTTGTATATACAGATCCTAAATTAACTGATGATGAAATTTGTTGTTTTATCATTATCAAGAACCAACTGTCCACGAAAAATTCAAGGAATGCCAATTATACCATTTGGAGTTACTCACCTTTGTTCCATTGTAATGTTTATTTCTTGGTATATAAATTCTGTCGCCGGATAGCCAAACAAGTGGTTTCTGTTAATGCTAATGCCCCTTTCTGGTTACACCTACAGCTACTAGTGAGGATCTTGGGATGGATGCTAAAATTCTTAGTACATATGATTTTTCAGATTATATGATTGACAAATACAAACTTTGCTAACCCATCGCGTCCTTCTAATTATTGAATTTGGAATACTTGTATTTCATTATTGATCTTTAAGGTAACATGAGTGAGTTTTGGGTATCAAATGAATTTCCACAGAGGCACCAAGATGCCCAAGATTCATATTTGACAATGTCTACCACGTTGAAGACATCAATATATTCACAAAAAGCACAAGAAGTTCAATGATTTAGTTGTAAACTATATATGTCTAGTTAACTTTTTGGTTGGTATTTGCTTAGTAGTGAGTTCAGCTAACGAACATTTTTTTTTGGTCAAAAAAATGCCACTGATTTTCGGTGAACTTGGAACGTAGGGCTCATATTCATCTTTAGATGGCAATAAAGGTTTAACTCCAAGGGTATAGATGGATGCTTGTAGCACTGTGAAGTGGCTTTGCCAAGCTGTAGAAGAACATTTCTGCTATTTTTCTTTCTGGTACCAATATGGAGAAATGAACTCCACCATCTCATGCAATCTATGATTTACAATAGACTGGGTTGACAGTGCATACAGCATAGTATTGCCTTAATTTTCTAACTGTGCTAGGAATATGGAGGCTAACCGCATTTTGTTTAGGTCTAAACTTTGGTCGTGATGTAATATTCAGTAAATATTTTCATGGAAGTCTTTTTGTGATATTTTTTTAACATTATTAACCTTCGAAATTTACCTTATCCTTTCAGAATATTACTAACAGTTTTAACAGTGTGTTGTGTCCATATGACTGCTCGCTAGATCTTAACAATGCTAACTGGTACATCTTATTCTTGGAAATTGACCTTTTTGAAACAGAAATATTGCGTGTAACTACACTGTTGGGGAATGCATCAGTTTTAGAACAAAGTGGGCTTGAACATGCGAGCCCCCTGGCTTCAGGAGGAATATATTCAAATGGAGGAGCTAACATGAACAGATGGGCATCACCGTTTCAATCAGAAGTATGGATACTAACCATTAACATAACTTTATGTTTGATCCAATTTTTTACTGATTTTAGAAACTCTTAAGGAAAGATAGAAACCTTACATTTTATCCTAACTTTACATTTTGATTCTAATTCTTCTAGGTTCAATTTCTGATTGACAAGTAGTTTGATGCTAACAACTTCAACAATTAAGTAGAGATGCACGACATGTCAAATACTAAACATTAACATAACTTTATGTTTGATCCAATTCTTTACTGTTCTTAGAAACTCTTCAAGAAAAGAAAAAAGAAACCTTACATTTTATCCTAACTTTACATTTTGATTTTAATGCTTATAGGTTCAATTTCTGGTTGACAAGTAGTTTGATGCTAACAACTTCAACAATTAAGTAGTGATGCACTGCTTGTCAAATACAGTGCTTTCACCTATACTGGATATTTTTGTAACCATATGCCATTATTATACCTTTAGCATTGATTAACATGTTTATTGTTCTAACTCTAGGCCATTATACTTTTAACATTGATTAGCATGTAGGATACCATTTTATAGTTGTGTAACTCTAATCTTAGCCGAAGGACGTTACTCCTTGTGACTATTAACTGTTGACTTACTAATTTCATTGGCCAATTGAGTCAATGGTGTGACTCCCACTGTGTTACCTATTCTTCTCACAAACAATTGTAAATATTTCCATTTCATATCAAAACCTGGTACAATCAATGTGCCAAATTATGACATTTGGTGTCTCAGGTTGTCTGCTGCTTGCTTTGGCATGCTTGGTATAAATTGTATTGTCTGCTTTCTCTGGCAATTGTGCTTCTGAAACTGTTGAAGATGTTTTTATGAAGTTCGAATTTTCTGCTAATTTGAGACATTTGTTGAAAAAACATACACAATGGGAGGAGAATCTTCTTCACCATTCATAATGTTATTACAATATGTTGGGATTATAATGTGCAGATGTCAGGTCTGATGCGAACCTCCTCTGCGCCAAACTGGCTTGCTTCCCAAGGTAGTTCGTCAGGTCTCATAGTCAAGAGAACAATCAGGGTCGACATTCCCGTTGATCAATATCCGAACGTAATAATTTTCCCTCCAAGTGGTGTATTCTTGATGTGGTATTTTATTTGGCACGTCCCATTTCTCATTCTTATTATGTTTTCGTATGTTGCAGTTCAATTTTGTTGGTCGACTCCTTGGTCCAAGAGGAAATTCACTGAAGCGTGTGGAAGCAACTACAGACTGCCGTGTTCTAATCAGAGGACGAGGCAGTATAAAGGATCCAGTTAGGGTAATTTCCTTCTGGGCCTCGTGTTAAATTTATACATTGATTAGCATTCATCTTAAAGAAAACGTTTTTTCATCAGTTTTGAAATGCAGAAAATTTTCTTATGTGTGCTTATTTGCCCTTAGAAAATTGAAGCTTATGTTGCAAGATTAACTCTGTTTCTACATTTGCTTCATTCTTCTCAACACTTAGTGCAACAACTTGCTATCACTAATGTTTCGAAATACTGGATTTGTAGGAGGAAATGATGAGAGGAAAACCAGGATATGAGCACCTTAACGAGCCCCTTCATATACTTGTCGAGGCCGAACTGCCAGTCGAGATAATCGATGCTCGTCTCATGCAGGCGCGTGAGATACTCGAAGATTTACTTAAGCCAGTGGTAACTTCCACCTACCATCCATATTACCTTCCCTTAGGAGCATAATTTCTCTTTAACTTCATATTTCTCTTTGGCCTATTTTTGTTGTCCTATTCTTAACTCTTTATCTTAACTTTTTAGACTCTTTGACTGTATGCATCTTTTAATGCAGGATGAATCGCAAGATTTTTACAAAAAACAGCAGCTGCGTGAACTGGCTATGCTCAACGGCACACTCAGGGATGAAAGCAGCTCCCAAATGTCGGCTGGTTCTGTTTCCCCCTTCCACAACAGCCTTGGGATGAAAAGAGCGAAAACCCAGGGGTAAAACAGTAATTTCCAGAGCTTATGTGTTTTCCCTGCCTAATAAAGGCAGTTCAGATAGTATGTGTATTGCTGTGCCAGCTGATGTCTCTTGCCGACACTTACTGGTCCTAATCCGTCTCTATGGAAAATGAAGTGTGCAGCTCATAATGTACTTGGAAATGAGTTAGTAGAAGTGTACCATAGTAATGTATTCGTGAGGGGTTCGGTTTCTGTGTGCTGCCTGGGGCAGCTTGGTTGGAAGGTGTAATGTTCTGTGCCGTCGACGTATTATTTCATTTATTGTGTATGCTTGTAATGGGAATTCTGGGTGAGATTTTGTGAGTGGATTAACTAAGATGTTACTTGAAACGATTCTTTATAGCTCGTTGTGTTTGTATCTAGGTGGTTTTATGTGAAATTATGATTCAAATTTTGTTTTGTTTTTAATTTTTTTTTTTTCAGGGAAAACATGGTTGCCTCTACTCTATTCAAGTAGTCAAATAGTTGCAATCTTGAAAGGGGCACATCAAATCCTTATCAGAATTTGCTTCAAGTTTTAACTAGTTTGTTTTTGTTTTCAATCTTCCTCTCCCTAGACTGCGAAAAAGGGGCGAACGCTTTTCTTCTTAAATAAAAAAAGTGAATTGCTAAATATCGTTCTCTTATTACTATCTACCGCCCACTTTCTTTTTTACGTTTTCGTCCTTTAGCTCTCTCTTTCTCTCTCTTACTCTCTCTACTCTCTCATTTCTTCTCGAACTCTCTGTCTCTTTCACTCCTTGTTTCACCTCTAAAAAATGTCAAATCCTCGTCACGGCTGAGGCAATGGATTCATGATTGGTCCGGTATTTTTTTTCTTGGCTTTGTAAAAAAATTTTTAAAATTTTTTAAGTGAAACTGCGTTCGCGGCCGGCCGCAGATGCTGGTCGCGAAGGAGGTGTCCTGCCGCAGATCGCGGCCGGCTACGGCGCGACCGGTATCTAGGGATTGGCCGCGCCATTCCCGTCCAGCATTTGGGGCCGGACGCAGCCTTGGCGTCCGGCATCTGCGGCCGACCGCACGGTAAACGGCCGCCATTAGAGGCTGGCGAATCCCGAGGCTTCCGTCTTCGCCATTCGGTCATGCGGTCCGCGCCGTTCACCGGAGGCCAGTCGGAATTCAATTTTTTTTTTCTAAATAATTAAAATTATTTAAATATGTTGAAATATTAAAAAATAGAATTGACTTAATTTTTTGATTTAGTTAATTTAGATAAATTTTAGTTTAGTGGTTATTAATAATATGTTGCTCATAAATAATATATTATACATAATAGTTAAATGTTAAAATTATGATAAAAATAATTTTTAATAATAGTAATTATTAATAGGATAATGCATCTAACTTTAATATTTTTAGGAAACGAAGTAGTTGTAATATATGTAATAAAATGGTTTGTTGAGTAATTATTAGTTTCGCAAAATTATAATTAGTATTTTAATTTAATTTGAAGAAATTGTATAATTTTTTAATTAATTAGTTGTATAATTATATAATCACAAAGTGGAATTATCTTAATTTGTGGTTACAAATAATTACTAAATTGATTTTTAATACTTTTTAGGAAAATAATTACTTGTAATATTTTATAATGTATATTAGGTAATAGTAATAATTAATAATATTAATTATGATTAATTTTTGTAAATATTATTAATTAATAGTTAATTGTAATTATCTTACAATAATTAATAAAATATATGAATTTAAAAAGGTTGTTTCTTTTTATTAGTTTAAATTGTTGATTTAGACTGCTGGTAGACCTGGGCGACAAGCCACCGATGAAGAGGTTGTCGAGTATTTTGGTTCTGGACCCCGATACACGAAGAGTCTAACCTAATAATAATAAATTCTAATTTATAAAATAATCAATTCTAACTTATAACATAATAATTTCTACTAATATAAATTTTTTTTTCTAAATTCTAAGTTCTATTTATAAGATAATCAATTCTAACCTATAACATAATAATTTCTACTAATATAATTTTTTTCTAAATAAAATTAACTAATTTATTTTTAAAAAAAATGACAGACCGGCCGGCGAAACTGGCCGACGGGCTCGGTCACGGCTGGCCGACAAGTTAAGCCATGTAAGGGCATGGTTGGCCGCAGATTGCAGCCACCAATGGCCCGACCTAACTAGCCGACTGACCGCGACCGAGCCCGGCTGCAATCCCCGATCGGCCAGCAGCAGTCTGGCCGGCTGGCCACAAAATCGCACCTTGTCGGACGACATTTTCTCGCCGAAAATCGCCTATAGAGAGGATTTTACAATTTTCTAAGGTTTTTGGAAAAATAATAGAGGCAAAATGGTCCAAGGGGCGATACGTAGTGGGTTAGGGAGGGCTGTTGTGGCAAACTTACGTCAATGTTTTGAAGTGGTGACAAACTTTGTCTTCCTACCCATCAATGTTTTCCTGCATGTCTGAAATGCATTCACAATTCGAAGAAATAATTCTCTTCGCATACGAAAACGTCTACAAAATATATGATCTGGTTAGATTGGATGGTCAGAGAAATAATCACTCTTCACAATTTATCTGGATGAACCTTCTTTTTCTACGAACTTCATTATCATATTGATATGCTTGAAGTAACTCGTGGCTTCGTTGAACGATTGATGAAATCATTTCAACTTCTAAATCGTTAGTGTCATCACCATCTTCACTATCGGTGGATAATGATGAATTAGACTCGGATCTATATGAATTTTGAGGCATTTTTGGAGGATTCTAATTGGATTTAAAGTGTGTAACTATGATTTGCAGAATGAGAAAAAAATATGTGAGTTTGCTTTGAATATATAGACATCAACGTATATGTATATTGACCATTAATTGAGTTATCAAATTGATAAGCGTGCCACAGCTAGAGCTGTCAATTTGGCCCGTCTCTTTGANGAGGAACCTAGAGACGAAAAATGACAACCTTACTTGTTCACACACATTCAAAATGGGTAGCTTATTTCTTAACAAGGCTATTGAGAATGAAATCACCAGCAGAGACGAAATCCAGAAACGAAAAACTCGAGCATGAAATACATAGCAGATTGATTAACATGAGGTGCTTCGATAATTATTTGCCGACTGGGATGAACTTTTTGCTTTGACGAGGATTTTGGGGATGAGACAATTGATGAGTCTACTGAAGCCAATTGCATTGGTTGAGGGGATTTTATAATTGGGAAGACAAATTCAGGAAAAAAAAAAATAGGGAAGCGGGTTTAATTGATGGCGCCCTATGTGGCATGTGCACAACCAGGTTTGAAAAAAAAAATAATTAATTGGCAGGCCTGGCCCGCCAAACCCGCAGTCCAAGGCAGGGCGGGTTGGGCCTGCATTTCCTAGGCCCGCTAAGATAGCGGGCTACGGGTCGCCCCGCCCTGTCCCGCCGGCCCATTTTGATAGCTCTAGCCACAGCTCATGCCTTATCTTCTGACGTGTTTATTTGTGCCATATTGATTAACTTTTCATAGTCATATCTTATCTTCTGACATATTAATTTTGACCAGCAAATTGATTAGTATAGACATCTATTGCATATAGCTGTCATTCATGACCCATACTTTATTTTCTAGCACATTAATTGAGTTATCAAATTGATAAGCGTGCCACAGCCCATGCCTTATCTTCTAACATGTTTATTTGTGCCAGCAAATCGATTAACTTTTCATAGTCACATCTTATCTTCTGACATATTGATCTTCACTAGCAAATTGATTATTATAGACAACTATTG
This sequence comes from Striga asiatica, assembly GCA_008636005.1. Taxonomy (NCBI): domain Eukaryota; kingdom Viridiplantae; phylum Streptophyta; class Magnoliopsida; order Lamiales; family Orobanchaceae; genus Striga; species Striga asiatica. Next base: position 195,575 of record BKCP01010514.1, read on the forward strand.
CATATAGTTGTCATTCATTTGAGTTATCAAATTGATAAACGTGCTACAACCCATGCCTTACCTTCTGACAATGTTTATTCGTGCCAACAAATTGATGACTTTTTAGAGCCATATCTTATCTTCTGATATTTATTTTGACCAGCAAGTTGATTAGTCATATTGTTTAAAAGACAATACATTTCCTAAGTACAAAGAACAATTTACGTGAAAGACATACTACAAATTTAATTTTGAACAAGAACAATTTAATGAAAGAGTGACTAACAATTTAACAAGAACAAGAACAACTTAAATGAAATACAAACTAAATGTTCAATATCGCAAATCACAACATACAGAAATACAAGGATAATTTAAACAGATAATACAAAGTCTACAAGTTTCATTTCTCTCGAATTGCTTGACACATTTTTTGATGAGAAATACGTTGCTCTTGGTTCATGTGGCTTGTGTCCTTCATAAAAATATCATAGTCTTTTCGACGATTTTTCTGCTTCTTCTCCTCAAGAGTAGCTTTTTTAACTTCAACTTCAGCTTTTTTCAAGCTTGTCAACTCAACAAGATGCTTAACCATGTTGTATTTTGTGGCCATCTCATCAAGGTTATATTTGCGTTTGCCCTTGGCCTTTCGTTTGGCTGCCTTCTGTCCGATTGGGCGAGCCACTTCATGAACTTCATCTATTTCAATGTTTGCATCCCCCTTTGATGAAGTATTGTTGGCACCAGACTCATCAATTCTCGCCTTTTTTCTCACAACAAATATATCATTACAAGACTATGGAGTGTACATCGGACGATCTTTAAGGATTCTCCATACATGCTCATTATTAAAGGCTACACCATCATTCTCAATACGATATTTTTTGTAAGCGCGACTTAATATATCCTCATCGCTACAACCACTTCGATAAACACTGTAAATACTGTTATAGCACTCATTGAATCGATACACCATTTTTTGAATCGTATTATGCCAGTGAGATCTTATTATATTAAAATTTATGTGAATATAATCAGAAGGTGTATGTTCGTTATAATAATTTGCAACACTTACCCAAAACGTTTCGGCCTTCTTATCATTACTGGTAATTGGGTCGTCACTTATTGTCATGTAAGCTTTTGCCGATAGCACATCCTCTTCCTTGTCCATTATGGACGTTTTTTTCGGCCCTCAGCAGCAACACGTGTGTTTTTTGGCATTTCAACATTAATGGTTGCTTCTAGATCCTGAAATTGTGTTTCCGGAACGTAAGTTTGAGTATGAGGTTCTTTCCTCATTTGAGATCCGGAAGATTAACTCAATTGTTGCGGAGAAGATTGCACCAAATTTTGACTACTTATGTACTGCCAATATTCAGGCGGTGGGTTTTGAACTAAAGCTTGTGGAGGATATTGTGAATATTGAATATTGGTGGAATTTGGATAATTTTGGGATTGTTGTTGCATAAAAGGAAAATTTGATGGGTATTGTGGAAAAATTGTGCAGGATAAGGAGCTTGTAAAAATTGTAAATTTAGCGGAGTTTGTGAATTTTGGAAGAATGAAATTTCATCTGGATTGCTAGGATTAGAACTTGAGAAATTTTAAAAATTCTACCTATTATTCGTATCCATTTTCTTTAACACAAGTGAGAAGTTGCTAAATTTTTAGGTGCAGAAGAAGTGTAAAACTGAGCTGTATTTATAGGCACAGAATGAGGTATAAAAAATGTAAATTATTGATACATATTGGGAAGTGTGATATCGATAAAATTTGAATTTACCAATATTGGAAAGTGTGATATAAATAAAAAATAAATTAATATAAAAAAGAAAATTAATATGTTAAACAATTAATTTAAAACAAAATAAAAATAAAAATAAAAGGAGGCTGAACGCAATATAGGGGCCCACAACTTTAATGAATTGCCACATCCCGTTGAACGCCAACTGGAGTTTAAATGCCCCAAAAAAAGTGGCGTTGCAGGTGTCCTAATGGCTGCAAAATTACAGCTGGGGCTGCTGTTAGTGGGTCACACAGCAGCCCCGAACCCCGTAAGACGTACGTAGTAATAGGGGCTGTGAATAATAAGACCCAATTATATTGTGGAAGAGAGGTGAGTTGAGCTCAATCTATATATATATAATATGGAAATGCTAGGGAGCCCACCGTTGGCTCCGTTATGGAGCCAACTTGACTGAAAAACAGATTCTGAGAACCCGTTTTTCAAATAAATTTAATTGAAAAATAGAGCCAACGGTTGGCTCCATACCAGGACTGATATATAATAAGAATTAACATTTACCACAAATAGTAGTAAGGAAAAGTCAGCCCACATTTATTATATACTATTTAAGCAAATTTTTTATTTTACATTTTAATTTTAATTCATTATCAGAAAATTGGATGGTTCCTAAATTAATGGGTTTTAGATGCACGTATTCTGTTTCAAAAATTATAAATCATTTAAAATCGGATGGTTCCTAAATTAATGGTTACAAACTTTTCAAAGTTATAATCTTTATGGCATCTTTTCTTTTTGACTTTTAATAATAAAATCATTTTAAATATATATATTCTAATCCAAAAATTCAATCATGTTAAATATATATATATATATATATATATATATTGAATGCTAAAAATATTTTTTAAATTGCATACCCAATCAATTAATCTTGATTTTTTTTTTTAGATTTACTATGTTTATTTTTTATTAATATGCATAAAATAAAAATAAATAATTCATCTTTAGATATATAATTTATAATATTAATATAATATCATTTGGTGTAGACATATATATCATAAAATTTTTTTATTTCATACAATTAAATATTATATTTAAAGAAAATAAAAAAATTACTTTGGATCAATCGGGTGATTGAATTAGGGTACTGCCCACGTTAGTTGAATTATTTTTAGGTGATATTTAAAATAGTCAAAAAACTTGACACAACTTGGTTGGTCACAGGTAACTAAGTTATGTATCAGTTTGACCAGACCAAATCGATTATTGAACTAAATATAAATTTTAATATTGAAAATATTTTATTACGTGAATATGATGTAGTCCAAACTTCAAATAATCATATTAATAATACTTTTATGACAACATGATTAATGATTTATGAATATTTATATATCATTTTATTATTATTTATGTGAACAAAATAATTATTTTATTATCATTTTTATTAATGTACGGTAAATATAAGGTTTTCAGAACCGGACAATCATCGAAATGATCAAGTTATTTTATTAAATCATTTTTGGTTGTTCAGATTTTAACACATAATACTTTAATATATATAGTACTTTTTGTAATAAATTTAAATAAAAAGTGTTACTTAACTATCTAAACAATTTATAAATTCAAATGTTTAAATCAATTGATAAACAATTTATAAATTTCTATTTTATTTAAATATGTAATTTTATTTAAAATAATTTTTAATGTAACAAAATTTGTTTAGAAAATCGTATCGATCCTACCAGTTCAACAGACTGGTGTTGACGGATTCGATAACAAATATTTTATTCAAACGCACTAGACTGGTTATAAACCAGTTCTCGATCAAAGTGGTCGGATGGTGTCCAACCCGATTTAATTTAAAAATAATAAATAAATCATAATTAATGTTATTTATTTATTTAATTTATAATACAATCAAAATATTGCCACGCACTAGTTTGAATTGAAGTGAAATGTCATAATAGGATACTAGTGTGTGGCCCGTGCGATGCACGGGAAAACAATATTTTGATTGTATTATAAATTGAATAAATAAATAACATTAATCATGATTTATCCATTATTTTTAAATTAAACCGGGTTGGACACAGTATGACCGGATGGACCGAGAACCGGTTTACAACCAGTCTAGTGCGTTTGAATAAAATATTTGCTATCGAATCTTCAACACCAGTCTGTGGATTGGTAGGATTGATACGATTTTCTAAACAAATTTTGTTACATTAAAAATAATTTTAAATAAAATTATATATTTAAAATAAAATAGAGATTTATAAATTGTTTATCAATTAATTTAAACATTTGAATTTATAAATTGTTTAGATATTTAAGTAACACTTTTTATTTAAATTAATTACAAAAAGTACTAAAATTTGAACAACCACAAATAATTTAATAAAATAACTTGATCGCTTCGATGACGGTACGGTTCTAAAAACCTTATATTTATCGTACATTAATAAAAAACATAAATCATTAATCATGTTGTCATAAAAGTATTGTTAATATGATTATTTAAAGTTTGGACTACATCACATTCACGTAATAAAGTATTTTCAATATTAAAATTTATATTTAGGTTCAATAATCGATTTGGTCTGGTCAAACTGATACATAACTTAGTTACCTGGGACCAACTAAGTTGTTTCAAATTTTTTTGACTATTTTAAATATCACCTAAAAGTAATTCAATCAACGTTGGCAGTACCCTAATTCAATCACCCGATTGATCCAAAGTAATTTCCTTATTTTCTTTAGATATAATATTTAATTTTATGAAATAAAATTTTTTTATCATTCATATGTCTACACCAAATAATAGTATATTAAGATTGTAAATTATATATCTAAAGATGAATTATTTATTTTTATTTTATGCATATTAATAAAAAATAAACATAGTAATTTAAAAAAAAAATCAAGATTAATAGATTGGGTATGAAATTTAAAGAATATTTTTAGCGTTCAATATATATATATATATATATATATATGTATATTACATATATATATATTATTATGATTGAATTTTTGGATTAGAATATATATATTTAAAATGATTTTATTATTAAAAGTCAAAAAGAAAAGATGTCATAAAGATTACAACTTTGAAAAGTTTGTAAATATTAATTTATGAACCATCCGATTTTAAATGTTTTTATAATTTTTGAAAGCATCTAAAACCCATTAATTTAGGAATCATCTAATTTTTTGATAATGAATTAAAATTAAAATATAAAATAAAGAAATTGCTGAAAATAGTATATAAGAATGTGATTTGACTTTTCTTACTAGATAAATGTTAATTCTTATTATATATATATATAGATTTCAACTTTCTTTAAGGCCCTAGGAAAGTCCTCGTGTTTCTTTTCCATCCTCCGGCGGTCGGGACTCGGGCAGCAAATCCATCTTCCTGTTCCCATTCTTCAGGGTCTCTGTACCAGAGTTCACGCCAATATAAATATATAAACGGCCTCAAGCAGCAGCAACTCCTATCGCCTCCGCCATGCCGCAAATCCTCACACATCCGCCCGGCGTCCCTCCTTCCTTCCCACACGTTACGCCGCCAGGATCAATTGTCCGCTTTAATTTTCTACTGATCAGGCAAGCTCAAGGTTTTAGTGTCTTTCTTCTTAATACTTCGGAGTTAACTGTTTGGATTCACATTCACAGGTGTAGGAAGGAAGCCTTTATAATAAGTGATTGAATAGGTTAAAAAAAATCCTCAATTTAACGCCTCCTCAGTCCTCAATTAGCTGGGGAGCTTATAGAAGAACTGAAACTGGGAGGGGTTTATTGCTTTCTGGATTTATTTTATGTCACTTTGTTGATGATGTTTATCTTGCCTGAACCTAAGGTTGAAAGGAATTCATTTTTTCTCCTGACAGGGTCGTGTAATTTTGGTGTTGTCGGGTAATGGCTACCCGGCCATACATAAACGGGTTACTTGATAGGTACCCAATTGTTAATAATCGAGTGATTCTGGTAGGGCGGAGCATGTTCAAGTTGGGTATGTATTTGCCTAATATGACTGGCCTGCAATATTAACAGTGACATAATTTTACCGTCATGTTGTCGAACACAACAAAAGTGGCTCAATCACTATCGAATCATCCTGACATCTAATAATTTTCTGATAATAGCTATCGAGCTATTTTGCTACTTTTGTATCTTAACATTGTGGATTTAGTTATGTTGATCACCTTACATCTATCCATTTCTTGTTATCCACAGAAATGATGTTATTATTCCCCAGAAGGTTTTTTTTGCTCGAGCTAAGCATTGTAAGATACTAAAAATACCTTTCTTTATGTTACTTTGAGTTGCGCTCATATTCCTCTTTTTTTTTTTTTTTTTTTTNGGAATCCCTATCTTCACAAACTAACACAACCTATTTCCTTTCCATGTGGACAGCTGGGATTGATGGAACATTTAACCAACAGCTGGTGCCTCCGATCTTGATGGCAGCGGAAAAGGAAGAAGCCAAGGCTGTGCTTACATTATTCCTGAAGAAACAAGGCTTGAGCAATATAATTGCGGCAAGAACTATCAACAAGTCGGATGCTTTTGTCGATCACCTTGTGTCACATCTTCACTCTGTTCATAGGACTCGGTACTTAGTAGGTTTGAGTTCTATTTCTCTGATCTATTAAGTGCGTGATCACAAAAAGCTTTTGCTCTTTAAGAAATTAATTTAGAGAGGGTTCACAAACTTAAGTGAAAAATGCTTCTCCACCTTCAGTTTGAAACCACGTATACATGTTTCGACTTGATAGAGAAAAGCACTATTCTTTTCAATGTTTGCATAGACTTCCTTATTGTAGCATTACGGAGAAGTAGTTGGGATCAGAGTTACCTGATTTTATTTTTGTATAAATGTTTAAGAGTTGAATCAGAAGCATAATTCGCTATCTAAAGTACACGTCCTCTTACCATAGTTTTATTCGTGCGTCAGATTCTTCAGAATCACATTATCTAGATTTATAACTATCTCTATATTATCCCGTATTTAATATGAATTTTGTCCACATATTTCCTAAGAAGCACTCAAAAACATATTTACCTTCCTTGATTCTCATACTAACACTAAACATATTCTCTAAATACATAGGCCGGGAGCTCACGACCCTCGAGATCCGAGAATCCCTCATCCCATACCTCGAATCGCTCCACGACGAGCACCAATCCACCCTAATAGACGTCGTGGAGAATTTCCCCGACCCACCAATCAAGGAAAAATACGAAGAAACTGTTCACAAACAACCCACTCCAGAAATCCCGGGCCCACCATCAACCCAAACACCAAACTCCAAAAGGCTCAAAGCTTTGGCCCGTGTCACCGACATTGCTAAACTCCCATCTCACGTCAACTACCTCCTAGAGCTCGGCATGGAACTCGAAGCCATTAAGGAAATTATACGTAAATTCCCCGCCTTTGCCTACTACAGCCTCGACGGCAAAATAAAGCCCGTGGTCGAGTTCCTTCTCGACCTCGGCATTCCCAAGCAAGACATACCCACTATCCTAACCAAAAGGCCTCAGCTTTGCGGGATTAGCCTCACCGAGAATCTCATCCCCACAATGGGCTTTCTTGAGGAGCTAGGCGTGGACAAGCGGCAGTGGGCCAAGGTGATATGCCGTTTTCCACCACTTTTAACTTACAGCCGTCAAAAACTGAGATCGACTGTAGATTTTCTCTACGAGATGGGCCTCTCGTCCGAGAACGTGAGCAAGGTTCTCACGCGGTGCCCGAGCATCATAAGCTACAGTGTGGAGGATAAGCTGAGGCCCACGGCCGAGTATTTCCAGTCTTTGGATGCTGACGTGGCTGTGCTACTCCGCAAGTCGCCCCAGACGTTTGGGCTGAGTATCGAGGGTCATTTGAGGCCAGTCACGAATTTTTTCCTGGAGAATGGTTACAGTTTGGGTGATGTGGCGACTATGGCGTCGAGGTATGGGGTGCTGTACTCGTTTAGCTTGACCGATAACTTAATGCCGAAATGGGAGTTTTTTCAGACCATGGATTACCCGGAGTCGGAGCTAGTTAAGTTCCCACAGTATTTCGGGTATAGTTTGGTAGATAGGATTAAGCCTAGGTATGAGATGTTGAGGCAGTCTGGGGTTAAGGTGTTGCTTAATCAGATGTTGTCGCTCAAGGTGATTGACTTCCAAAAGCTTGTGAAGAGAAAGATGCAGAAGGAAGTTAATGTGTAGCTTGTGAGTGTAAATATTTGCAGATGTGATTGTGTATTCTATAGATGAAATGAAACCTTAAACGTTGGGAGCTTTTAACGTCCAATGTCCAAATGATAAACTTTTTTCTAAGTGTTGGGTAGTCTGGCGAAAGAAGTTTCTTGAAGCGGAATATGTTGTTGCTGCAGAACAAGCTGATTATGAATGAATTGTAACATAACAATTAAAATAAAATATATACTGCGTTATATTTATGATTTAATATAATTTCATAATAATAAAGTAATATTTATCTCATATATTGAGCTTTATAAAATTTTATGATTCACAATTATTATTATTTTTTTAATTTATAAAAGAATACGTTTTGAATTTTCTTTTGAGTAAATTAATCGATTTAACAAATGACTTTATTTTTTGTTTCATGGAACTATAGAAATTTACTCCACTCCAAAATTTAAAAAGTTCCAGATACATCGGGCCTGAATAAAACTGCACGAGAGAAATTGGGAGAACCAGGTACAAAGTGGCCTAGACAAATATCAATAAACTAAGTAGCCAAAGGCAACTAGAAAGAACTTGAGAAGTGGCCTAGACAAACAACAACAAACTAAGTAGCAAAAGGCAACTAGAAAGAACTGAAAACCGGCAGTTACAACCAAAACATAAATCAACTAATACACAAGCCAAAACAGAAGAATAGAAGTACTAAACACTATACTCAATATTATCAACATAATTAAATAATACCAATTAATTATTTTTATACATTACATCAACTTTGATTCACTACTCATCCAATCACATAATTTTAACTAACTATCCATTCACGTCATCTCTCTCATATTTTTAAATCAAATCAACTCTAATTATTTTGTTTTAAATATTATTTTATATAAATTCAAAATTACACTAACAACTAGCCATACATTTTTTTTTTTCAAAATTAAGCAAACAAAATAAAAAAATCTAAACAAAACAAAAAAATCTTATATCCAAGCATCCCTAGCGACTGACTCAGGAGACCTAGCTAATACTTCTAAACCTCTAGACACCTACCTGTTGGTAAGAGAAGTGTACTCCTGACAATTTATGGTTCTAATTTCCAAACTCCGTTAAACATTCAAAGACTATGAGCTTTCCAAAGCCACCACAATATGTAAGTAGTGAGTTGTATGTAGGCTTCAAAAACTTCAGCTTTATCAACAGAGTATACCTGCCACCACCAACTCTTGAAGTTGCATCTCTCTGTCTGAATTCCATCCCAACTTAAAGGTGTAAGCTTCCACACTTTTCTTGTTCTACTACACTTGAAAAATAAGTGCTCCACCGTTTCTTCTCCTTCTCCACAGTTGCTGCATAGAACATTAATTTTCAGCCCCTTCTTCCTTACATTTATATTCACTGGAAGCACCCCAAAAAGCACTTCCAGAAGAAATGTTTCAGCTTTGGTACAGAAAGACCTCCGACCGGCTTAGATTCGGCCTGATCAGACCAGCAGATCATCCTTCAGACCTGCTAAAACTCCACACCGGAGGGATTTTCCGGTGAAGAGCCTTCAATGCTTAAGCTAACACCGTGAGAAAGATGATGTACTGTATGTAGAGAGTATAGAGAATGTAATGTAATGAAGGGCATACCTCACTCCCTTTTATAGGGGAATGTTACCTTGTTGCCAAAGACTGCCTGAGTGAGCTGCCCGGATTGCCCGAACAGCCCGTCCATACTACTCGATATGCTCGAATTACACAATTCTATTAGGTCATGTGGCCCTATCCACGTGTGGTCCTTAACCCTTTCTTATCCATTAGTCTTTCTTATTAGACCGTCTAATCGTGCGACTAATTAACTCGAATCTTGTTGAGGCAGAATGTTGTGTATACCGAGCTTAAGTATTGTCCTTCTAGTCGATCACACGACCAACCATACCTTCAGTTCGAGTTTCTCCGAGGGTCCTACCTCAACCTGTTGTCGCCCCTTTGAACCTCTCACGTCATCTTCGACTTGAAGACTCTTTATTTTGTACTGGCGCTCGACCTGGTCAGCCCGATTACAAAAAAATGAAAATACTAAAAGTGAGTCTCACTACAAGAATTATGAGTTTTAGCAACGGAATAATCTGTTGGTAATCAAGTTTCCCAACAGAATTCCAACGGATTACCAACAAATTTTTTTGTTGCTATATGCCTTGTTGCTAACCATTTACTAACGGAAAATACAATCTGTTAGTAAATTGTCAACAGCTTACCAACGGACTTGCAACGGAAAAGCTCCATGACATTGTCAACATATTCTCAACAGATAATGTAGTTGCAAAATAATTCCGTTGGCAAATTACTAACAGAAAGCCAACAATTTATTTACGGATTTTCTAACGGATTACCAACGGATATTTTTCTAACGGATCACCAACGGATATTTTTCCAACACATTACCAACGGATTATCAACGACTAGTTACCAACAGAATACCAACGAAATTTTAGTAAAGGATTACCAACGGATATTTTACCAACGGATCACTAACAAATATTTCCCAACAGATTACTAACATAGTTTTGCCAATGGATTACCCACAAATTTCTTCTCAACAGATTACCAATGGATGTTTTCTTAACAGATTACCAACCAATATTTTATCAACAGTGTACCAACAGATTACCAACAATTCTTTTACCATTATCAACATATATTTTACCAACAGATTACCAACAAATTTTTTTCCAACAAATTATCAACAAAAAATTATCCAAACAAAATTCCAACGAATCAATATATTTTCAACATATATTTTTCCAAAGTTATTACCTAACGAAATGAATACGAACAAATTTTCCCAACGAAACAACACAACATAAAATATCATTCATCCAACTCGGTTAATCCAGAAAAATAAAATCCACACATAATTCAGTTAATCTAACTAAAAACAAACTTCAAATAAAATATCATCCATCCAGTTCAAAATAACTGTCATCTAACCACGAATACTACAACACGGCTCTACGAGCATCCAGAAGGTGTGCTCTCTGATGTGTTTATGTGGGCCATCATCAACTCAAACCGTTTATCCATGTCATCAAACTTTTGTTGCACTTCACCCTTATACTTATCTAAGATTTGTTGCACTTCAGCCCGACCCTCAGCTCTTCCCTCCTCACGAATGCGCGCTATATCAACTTCTGAAATCCGAGATAACTTTCCTGCTAATATCTTTGAAACAAATATAAGATAAGCAAAGTTTACAAACGATATATTCACAGGAAACTTGAGAATTAAAGAAAAAAGAAGATACTTGTGAGGCGCCAAAACTCCCAACCCCATATAACCGTTGCTTTTTACTAACTCCACCAACAGCTGTACAATAATGCTCATTTAACTTCATATCTCGTTGTACTTGATCTAAATCAGAATCATTGGTTAAGGATGGATCACTGGCAATAGAAGACTCCACTTCCATCTACCATTAGAACATGTAGAAAAAAAAAAAGAGAAAAAAAGAATATTCATCAACTATACAATAACTTATATTTACAAAGCATTGATGAAATCAAGTTACTTACAGCAATTTTCTCAGAACGGACATCTCTCCATTTGTTATTTTTCCTATCCCAATGTAAAGCTTATAAACCTCCATATGAGTCGGAGTCCTTCCTAATTTTTCAGTCTGAAAATTATAACAATTTCAAATTTTTGATTTAAAATCAATAAACATATTTGTCCAAATATGAAAGAACATTTTTAAAGAAGATAAAATATAATAATAACTTTACCATCTCTTTTGCATATGCATACGCAGACTTAGAACCCCCAGTGTGCACATATATCCCCGATCCTGGACCATTCACCTCGCTTTTACGGTTAGCAGACATCTTTTGACCCTTTAATTGAAACTCAGATGTTTTCCACTCCTTCCAAAATGAATCCCAAACGGTCTTGGCCACAAAGTCAGGTTTCTCACGCATTAACCTCAATCTCCACAAAAACCCAGAATACTTTAACCCGGCATGTCGCGACCAAACATCATGAACTCTTTGCTCCATTTCGGATGGAAATGTGAATGATTTCTATAACTTAAAAAAATGTATTGATTCAAATAAAAACAAGAATTATATAACTTCTAAATACTATTTGTGCATAGAAAATAGACAAACAATTATTTCATAATCAATAAATTTGTACAGAACAATAAGTTAATTAAATTTTAACCTTAAAAGAAGCCCAATACCAATCCTTTACTTCAATACCCACATTAGACCATGTGTAACCCTGTGGACAAAGCTTTTCCTTGAAAAGATCCCTCATGCATTTTGCCACTTTATTCCCTGGATACAATCTGTCATAAATTTTGCTTAATTAAATTAATTTTTTTGGCTAGAACTACAATGAAACAATGTTATAAAAACTACAATCATATAATACTTAAAGTCTCTGTTTTCATTACCTTTCATCAGATTCAATTTCAACTGGTATACGGCTCATAAGACTAGAACAGACAAATGATGATGCAGATAGCATGCTCCCTGATTGAGATGGTGAAGTGATAGGAGATGGTAGCACATCATGCAATGGTATATACAAAGCAATTTACAACAATTTCTTCAAATTAAACGGAATTTATTGAATATGCACGTTTAATAAAACTACATGTCCAGTTTACCTGATGGTGCATCTACTGTCAATGGTGTCGCACCATGCAAAGGATCAGGTGGAGTAAATGATGGTGGACGCAATATTATGTTAGGCGTGTGTGGCCTATTGCCTAAAACATTAATCATGTTGAAATACATGAACAAAATTCATCAATTTAACCAATGTATAAATGTAGAAATTTAAAAAAAAAAATCTAAATATCTTTATTTACTAAAAAGCAAACTTTTGGCCCAATTTATAATATAGTATACCTGATGGAGGCGATGACAAACGATTTGGCATGCTCGACCTAGATGTATGTCCTATAAAACATTTACCATATCAATTAAACTTTATCTTGCAAAATAATTAAATAAATGAATTTGATCTACAAATTTAATTGACAAATATGGTATCGTTTACCTCCTCGTCGTACAAGGCCACTCCTCTGTCCATGAGGTGGTGGAGTCTGATCGAGCTCTTCATCAGAATCATCGTCTTGAGACATTGCCCGAAGTGCTTCTGCAAGAGTCTTATAACCTCCACCCCTTTTTGTGATTCTCATGCTATCGATAACTACAAATGAAATGAATGTTTTTTCACATATTTCTAATAATACTTTACACAAACAAGTGAAACAACTAAAACCAAAAAATTCCATGAACATGTATGATTATGTACTTAATTTTAAATTATAATTTCATCAGAATAACTAGTTCCATAGAGTTTTGTTTAAAATAAAGCTAAAAATATAATTGTGATGCAAAAGTTAAAAGAATTTCAAGAAACAACTTACTGTACACTAATCACTTCTAGAATCATATAAATCTTCATTTAGATTCGATACAAAGTCGTCTTCCATTTCAGATTCAACTATAAGTTCTTCTACTTCTTCGACATCCTCATCGTCTATCTCTATAAAAACACCGTCTGAATCATTGAGTGGTCCAGTTTCATCCACATCCAAATCAGTTCGTCCTATATGATGGATACTTCTCTCGTCTTCTTGATAGGGTGGCGTGACTTGCATTTCAACATTATTATCAACTGACAATAGAACTTCCACAAAAGCCCTTGCCTTAACATTGCACACAGCCCACCAGTCTCGTTTATCACGACTTGCACCTAGATATTCACAAAAGAACACTTGTTTTGCTTGCATCCCCAACATAAAAGGCTCATACCTATCAAATCGACGTTTATAATTGATATCCACCAGCTTGTAGTCTTTATGAATATTCATTCCCCGAGCAGTGGGGTCGAACCATTCACATTTGAATAAAACTGTTGTGTTGGTATGGAACCCGTTATATCGAACCTCAACCACATCGACCAATCGTCCATAAAAATCATTCTCAACGCTGAAATTTGATCCTTTAATACACACCCCACTATTCATAGTGCTTTTGGAAGTTCCACAACCAAGAGTGTGAAATTTAAAACCATTGACCATGTAACCAGAATATGACTTTATTTTTCTCAATGGGCCTTTAGCAAGGTCTTGAAATATATTCATTAGTAATTCCATTCAAATGATCATGTACCTACATATTTTTTTTTTTTTAAAAAAAAGCACTTTCATATTATACAGTGTCATATTGTATACTATATATATTTAGAGGTGAAGATAAGATAATACTCACATATTTCTCGAACCAATCAGGAAATTCGTTTTCAAGTTCTGTATCAATTTCTTCTCTCGAGATGCTTCTTCGTTGACTCCTCAATGAATCCACAAATATACTTCATGTGTAAAATTTTAGAGAGGATTTAGCCCTATGAAATTTATAATGTGTTTAATAGTGCTAACCAAATGAAAAAACTATAGTGGAACGATTACAAACCTAATATATGGTTCAACCTCAATGCAATTGAGTAAGATGTAACTACGGGCAGCATTGTATTCATCTTCTGTCAAGTATCTTGCTTTTGCCCTTCCGAGAAATCGCCCTTGAAACTTGAACACAGAAAGACTTCCTTCAAGGTCTTTCTTCTGAGAACAACCAGCATCATTACGTGGTGGTTTCCTATGTCGCGTGCTCACGTGTTCTTCAAAATAATACTCACAAAACGATGATGCCTCATCAACTAAATATGCATTGCATATCGAACCTTCAACTCGGGCTTTATTAGTCACGTTCCCTTTCAACTTCCGAAGGTACCTAACTTAAATTATTAGTCACGATGATGCTTCATCAACTAAGGAGATATTTCAATTACAAAAACTTATTAATTCATGTAAGTTAAATCACCTCTCAAATGGATACATCCAACGATATTGGACAGGACCAGCAATGATTGCTTCATAAGCCAAATGCACAGGAAGATGCTCCATTGAGTCGAAGAAGCTCGGCGGGAATATCCTTTCCAGTTTACATAATATAATAAGAATTTCAGCATGTAATCGCTCCATATCTTCCTTACGTATAACAGTGGAAGTGAGCTCTCTAAAGAAAAGGCTTAACTCGGTAAGTGCTTTCCACACATTCGAAGGAAGTAATTCTTTAAATGCAATAGGTATCAATCTTTGCATAAACACATGGCAATCATGGCTCTTCATACCAAAAAATCTGTGTTTCTTCATGTCTACACATCTAGACAAGTTAGAGGCATATCCATCAGGAAATTTAACCTCTTTCGCCCATTTGCACAATTCTTCTTTGCCTTTCGCATCCAACGTGTAGCAGGCTTTAGGATACTTACACGTTTCCTCATTTCTCGCCAACTCTGGACATCGACAATAGTCATTTAACTCTTGGCGAGATTTCAATGTATCTTTTGTTTTGCCCTGTACATCCATAATTGTATTAAAGATGTTATCAAACACATTGCATTACATCTAAATTATGTCGAATAAGATTTGTACTCCAATAAGGCAAGTCTCAAAAGATACTTCTTTTCCTCCAATCGCAATTTTTGCATTTTGACCTATTATTCTCATCAGAGCCAATATCTGTGACTTTCATTAAGCCTCGATCAAGTATCTCTTTTAGTAATTGTTCTCCCGTTCGAACGGAAGGTGCACCTTTTGTAGCCACTTTATTTTTTAAGAATGACGTTTTGTTCCTTCGGTACGAGTGGTCTAAAGGTAAGAACTTACGGTGGTTGTCAAACCAAGATTGTTTACCACTTTTAGAGAGAGTAAACGCATCAGAGTCCTCCATGCAATGTGGACAAGCTAAGCGTCCAGCAGTACTCCATCCAGACAACATTGAATATGCTGGAAAATCACTAATTGTCCACATTAAAGCAGCTCTCAGTTGAAAGTTTTGCTTCTTCGAGATGTCATAAGTTTGAACTCCTACATCCCATAGTTGATTCAACTCTAAATCTTAAACGCCCATTTATACTTAAACTATCTTGAATTAAAGATGCTATTTACAAAGACAAATCGTGTTTATCAAACCTAAAACCTAAAAGGTACAAAGGTAAAAATACATTCTAATAAGAGACAAATTAGTGTACTAATTTCGGGTTTTTGTTGACTTAAAAGACCAAAATTAAAATTTCGCCAAAAACTAGATAATAAATACTATAAATCATGAAGTTAAAAGAAAAAAATAAAATACATTTATAATAACTAATATCTGAATGAATATGGAAGATTAAGAGCTGAAATCTCACATTGCTTTGCTACAGACGGACATATATAAGGTGGTCTAAACAGGTCGGGTCTCGGGTGACGATATTGTAATAGTGCAAATCATTCTAGCAATCGATTACAGGTGAGAAAGAGAGATTGTTTTCGTGGGGCTAATTTGCAATAGCATTGGATTTTTTCTTATTTGTAGTCGACAAACGTACCAATACTAATGCACAGCCTACCCCTTCAGACAAACGTACTCATTAATTGCTCCATCATTAATATTTGAGATACTAATTACTTCATAATTACTATGTCAGCTGAATTGCCAATCCATTTGCATTGAATGCTACTCAGAGACAGACAGACATTAAATAATACTCCAGTACTATAGAATATAAGATCCACAAACATCTGCTCTTATTTTGTCTTGGTCCTGTTGTCCTCTTCCCATATTGCCCCGCACGTCCCCACTTGTTTCACTCTATGTCATCTTCAAATACATCATACATGGACGCATTTGAAAAATAAAATTGTAATTGAATAGTTCATATGTGGAACTCTATATTCATCCACAATCTATATCTATATTTATATAATCGGTCAATTTATATTATCATAATTGACACATGTGTTGAGCTGGAAAATATTTTCCTCTATATCTGACATATAATCAACTTTTATTTTTTCGCAAATTTTTTAGCTAGATATTAATTTCTTTAATTACGATTACATATCAAAATTATTAAAGTATAAAAAATAATAAAAACAGATATTAGTAAATAAATAATTTAAAATATTAATCAAATTTGATAAAACATATGGTCCACTTTGTAATATACGATTTACCATAAAGAAAGGTAAATCTCAATTGAATATATTGTTTGTATTAATAGTAATATTGATGAATTAAAATAATATGTTATTATAATTAGTATTTTGATATGCGGGTAAAATCAAGAAGTATAATTTTCACATGAAAAATGTCTATATACATTAAAAAAACTATTTAATTTGTAAGAAATTATGATTCTAATTATATATATTTTGTAAATAAAAATGAGTAAATAAAATTTGATAATCATTGAAATGTGTAATATATCTATATTTTTAAATTTAATATTGATTAACTCATTATATATGTTTAAAAACTGAATTTAAGAAACTAATATAAACAAAAAATATGAAAATAAATAATACTTTTTGTGAAAAATTTGTGATGTATAAGCGAATAAGTTTATTAAAAAATATAGATTAATTATCAATGGATAATTTTTCATGCATTTAGAATTAAAATAAAAGAAAATAAATTTTCTAAGTTAAACTCTAATCATGTCAGTTAGTTATCGACAATATGCAAACTATGGATTGTTGGTAAATTATATAATCAAGAAAGTAGATAACATTTTATAAGCATGTGAAAGTAATTTCTATACAGACATCATATTTAATATCTTATGCAGTTATAATATTTTATAAACTTATAAATACAGGATTCATATATTAAATATGAGCTATAGACCTCTGAAAAATAAATTAAAAATTTAAAAAGAAATTGAAAAGGAAGACAATAAAAAATATTTAAACAAAGTTTATATTATTACTTCTATGTATAGTGTTGAATAGACTCGACATATTTTGTAAAATAATTTAACAATATTCGATTAATTAATATTTTTAATACTATATTCCGCAAATCACATGGTACCAACGCGTTTAATTAATATATTAATTAAGATTTAGCACCAATTCTCTCTGAACAAGAACCATCTTACCCTATATATGCACTAGCTTACATATTATTGCTACAGTTCATGCCAAATGTGAAGTGCTCCAACTTGTACTATTTATTTTCCTTTTTTTTTTTTCGGCTACTCAAAGGATTTATCATTTCTAATTAATTGGTGCATATGCGTAACAAGAAAGCTGTATCATGTGCATGAATGATCAGAATTTAAGTTAGATGCATTAATATTAACAGCAAGTAATTGTTGAACCAAGAAGCAAAGTTGCTCTTCTAGAATTTGAGAAATAATAACTACTTAATTAATAACTATTCATAGGCTTTTAATCTTTACTGTATAAAGTAAAAAAAAAATATACTCCGCTTAATGCTCATCTAATGCAACTGTGCTACACATCTGTACATATATAATTGTTAGGCAAACAAATTACGACAATTGTTTTTGTTTTTCCGCATTTTTCCGTTACATTTTTCATTGATTAGTCAATTATATTTTTTATTTATTTTATTATACAATTGTTATTACTCGCTATCATATAATCTAATTAAATAATATTTTATTCTAAATCTCTTTTTCAAACTATTTATTTTATTTTATTTTTTCAACTCTTTAAGCTAGTTTTATTAAAATTGGTTATTTTTTTATGGCATAACCAAACTTCTTAAAATTTCGTACACAATTGTTGTAATAATAAATTCAATAGTGTTTTATCTAATTAGTTGAGCATAATAAGCCAAAATTGCAAAAATTACATTATTGCAAATAATGTAAAAATTAATAATAAGTTAAATAGCTTATATTTATATTTGTCATTTTTACTATTAATAAAAAAATTATAAATACGATATGCTCATTATCTAATTTATGAATATTACAATGATAAACACATATAACATATAAAATTACATATGTATATGTGTACATGATCAATGGAGTAATTAAAAGAGGCACTCTCTCAACCTATATTATTCAACTTTAATTTAAGCTTTGAAAAAAAAAAAACTTTAATTTAACCCAAGTAGGCTAGTAAATAACCAAGTCTTTTGTATTGATACACACACGCACATTGGTACATTCGCGACTCGCGAGTAGAAGGCATGAGAATTAGGTATAAGGTATGGTGAAAGTGAAAAAGTAATGAAAGATAATAAATACATATAGGTATATATAGAGAGAGGGAGGATGGTACATAGGATGGCAACAAGTGAAATATGGTTCGTTATAATGTCTGAAAATGACTTGTCCTTCATCGTTAGGTCGCCCTCTTATGCTTTGTTCGCTTTTACTATTTATTACCACTCTACATTTTGCCCCTTGTGGCGTTTCTTTCATTGGCATCTATCCCTTGTGAATACATCTCAACTATATTGCTTATTTGGTAGACATTACAAAATATCTACAGCTGCTCTCTTGGGGTGTGGGGATTATTGGACAAAAGTTTAAAATTGATCATGTAATTTGGCTAAAGTCCAAAAATTCAACCCGTCATTGACCATTTTTAAACCGAGTCCAATAATTTGGCAATTTAATCAATTTTAGTCTCTTTTTATCCGCACCCTAGATAAAAACGTGGCATAGCGTGTCGTGACGTGACAGTCTTTTAATGTGACATTGTGTGATTGTTGTTTACGTGGCTAGACTAGGAAAGGCAAAAATAATATTTCATTCCAAATTATTAAACCTAAATCCACAAGGTCAACATACAATTTCACAATCTTAGCAACATACTAGGACAACAATTGTCGTTCGCCGCCAGCCACCTGTCGACCACCTCCGATCAATTTTTTTTTTTTTTAAATCATCTTGAAGTTCTTTTCTTCCTCGTTCACTTCCTAAATTTTTCGGTGAAAATTCTACCAGTAAGGCCGTCAATTGTTCCGGTCAAAATTTTTAGATCTAGAAAATTTTGGTCTTCTTCTTCAATTTTCCGGCGATGCACGACCGATTTCTGAAATCCGAGGATACTTCTAGACTCCTCACGCCACCGCACATCCGATAACGTCCACCATCACCGAAAATTTTTGGTGACCCATTTTTTTAGACAGGCCTCCATGCTGAGGTTCGACGGTGTTTGCTTTTCATAGGCTTAACTTTTACAAAAAGTTGTGGTATCAGAATCATGGCCGCTAGGGCCGTGTACCGTTCGGCTGCGCTGGTGGAAGAAATTTGGAGTTTATGATTTGAAGAAATTTGAGAATTCTTTTTCAAGGATTAAGGGGAGGTGCAATTTTCATAAATTCAATTAGGTCTAAAGGACAAAATATGGATTTTAAGCATCTTGTTAATTACTTTTCCCATGAAATACAAAAATTAAAAGAAAATGACATGGAATATTTTAACCTAAGTGTTATTTCCACTTTATTTATTTATTTATTATTATTATTATTATTTATTTTATTATTATTATTATTATTATTATTATTATTATTATTATTATTATTATTATTATTATTTTCACTATTATCTAGTTGTATATGTCTACTTGGCAGTGAGGGTGCCACATAACTGGATCTGAGTGGGCCATATCACGCCACGTCATATTTTTTTTATTCAAAGTGTAGACAAAAAAAGACTAAAATTGATTAAATTGATTAATTATTAGACCCAATTTAAAAATGGTCAATGACGGAATAGATTTTTGGACTATAACCAAATTATAGGACCATTTTTTGAAATTTTTCCGAGATTATAGCGACAAACTTTTAAAGGATATATGGGAAAATGAAACTTGTCTGGTTATCTATATAATAAGACTACAATAGGTTTAATAATTTGGTCACCCAGGAATAGGACTTGGGACTAGATTGACCCAGAGCTTTGACCGGTCTGAGTGTGTCATTTGAACCGGGCAATAAAGGGCCCAGTTAAAATTGGGTCATCCGAGAATCGACTCGGGCAGGACAACCTCGATTTGACCAGACCAATATAAATTTTTATTTTTTTATTTTTTTTTACAAATTTTTGTTCTAAAAATAAAATTTATGTATATATATTTACAAGATATATATATATATATATATTTATTATGAGATACAATATCATCAACATTTTAAGATATAAAATTTAAATATAATTTATATTTATTTTTTATATGTATTTATATGATAAAAATAAATATATTAATATATA
>BKCP01010514.1:217672-261205 GCA_008636005.1 Striga asiatica
CCAATTCTTCTTCTGGGTTTAGAATCTTAAAGATTGTCTTTTTTCGTGTCCTGTAATTGTATGACAAGCAAGAAAATAATAAAAGATCCTATTTTTATCAGGTTGAGGGCTTCTTACCAACGAAACAAGACATTGCATTGTTTAAGGGCGGCAAGGGTTTCATGTGTGTCGGAAGGTAGTCCTGAGGAATTCAGAGACTCCCAGAAGGTTTATAGTTATTTTTATTTATTTTTTTCTTGTTGTTTATTATATAGATAACGGTGAGTTGCCTATATACGTTGGTTAGGTATCAAATATATCATGATGATTGTGCGGCCTGCTTCTTTTTGTTCTTTCTGTATAAGTGGTTCTTGCTTGTTAGATGTGAATCGGTAATTTTGGATTTTGGGCAATTATCTTTTAAGTTGCTTTAGTAATGATATGATCAAGTTTCACTTTTTCTGTGCTCTGACTCTGTGTGTATTAGTGAGAGAGGAGAGAGCAAGAGTGTGTGTGTGTCTGAGGTATTTTGCTTAAGTTCAAAATTTATCTCTTGTAATGAGATGTCTTGTTCTATACAGCAAGTGAAGGAAATTAATTGGGTTTCGAGGTATCGATTTCTCACCAGTGAGTTGTTCAATGTTTATTCCCCTTAGCTTGATAATTTTAACTTTTTACTATTAGTTAGCATTTAATTTGATTATTTTTTTTTAAAGTGTTGATAATCTTAACTTTTTACTATTAGTTAGCCTTCAATGTTTTTTCTTTATCAACTACCAAATGAATGTTAAATATTAAGTTCCTGTTTAATTAGTTTCTCTCATGTTGAGATGGACTTTACAGTGGTGAGTTATGATGTTGAAACTGTCTCGAATTTCCTTAGGTAAACATGCCAAAATTAAAAATCAGTACACTTTGTAACCGAAAATTAAATCCAAAACACTCCTCTTTGTTCAGGCATTTTTTAACTACGCCTAATGTTTCTGTTATTAATTTATAGTTTTAATTACAATAATAGATATTTCTGAACCGATTTACAATCATACATATTTTTTGGTGTATTTATTGCCTGTGAGTATTTATTTACAATCATACATATTGCTGGGATTATTTATTTACAATCAAACAATGTTAATATCAGTCATACTTTAATTTTTATAATCCATTTATTTGAATGTACTTTTCCTATATCGATTTTCATGCTAGATTTTATATTAGCCTTCGCTATGTGTTTGTAATGGTAATATTTCATAAAAAATTGTGTTTCTGGTCATAGTTTTCTTGAAATTGAGACCACAAATTATCTCGACAACATATTTCTTTACCTTCGTTTCTATTTTAATTTCACTTCTCTTGCTAATGTTATATTTTATTTTTGCTTTTTAATTTATTTTGTGATTCTCTGGCAAAATGATTTGGTTTTTAAAGGATCTTATCAAGTTGTAGCATGAGTGAAAAATCATCAACATTTGATTTGTCAACAGGTAATTAATATATATATATATATATATATATATATTATATACATATTAATATTCATTTTTTTTCATCTATTATATCATATGATAATTAACTAATTGAAAATTCATATTAAATTATTTATGCAAGTTATACACCATAATAAATTAATAGTAAAACATTTTCATTATATTATTTATTTTACATTAATATATATTTTTTTTTAACATTTTTATTCAATTGTATCTATCACAGTGAAGGATGTATATCGACGTCGAAATGCGGCTAAGATGAAAAGAAGATACAACGATTTAGATCCTTATCAGAAGCAAGTGTATTGTGCTAAAAAAAATAAACATCGCAAGGGCCAAAATATGGGCGTTGCATGTCTTGATACCGATGAAGTTTCATCTGGACATGAAGGTTAGAGATATTTAATCCTCTAATACAAAATATATACATATTTTTATGAGATCTAAATGAGTACTATATGCTTCTTTTATACTTCAAGAATTTTTTGTTTTTATTGTTTTTTATATTTTTATATTAGGTTGTCATAATGCATTTACATATTCCATATTTGATGTTATTAAAGTTGTAATGGAGTCAATACTTTACTTTTGTACAAATAAAAATATAAATTATGTCTTAATTAGACATTTGATTGTTTTCTATTGTATTTAATGTGATTTACTAGAGATATATTATTAGTAATACTCTATTATTATTGTACATAAAAAAATAAATTAGACATTTCATTCATTTATGTGATTTAATAAATAATTGGTATTTGTCATTTTTTAGGATCAATTATCAAAGGGAATGTATGTTTAGCGGTACATGAGTTGAAAAAAATGCCCAATTGCATACATTGCGGTGCAATGAAATTTCAGTACGAGTGTCCAACATTTTGTTTTGATAATGGGAAAGTCAAACTTGCTCCTATTGAAGTGCCTGATGAATTATATGAATTGTTCACTTCACAGACGGAAGAGGCAAAACAGTTTCGAATAAACATTCGCCTATTTAATAGTATGTTCTCTTTTACATCATTAGGGGTCAAATTAGATAAAGAACTTGCATCTGCAAGACAAGGAGTCTATACTTTTCGAGCTCAGGGAGTAGTGTATCATGATCTTTCTAGCTTATTACCTAAAGAAGATGGACCTGGGTATTTTCAGTTGTATTTTGTGGAAACAGAACGAGAGGTCGAGAATAGGATGGGCATATTTCCAAACTCCTCTTTATCTAAATCTACAGTTAACAAACTCATTACCGTTTTGGATGTAAACCCATATGCAAAAGTTTTTAGACGATTGAAGGACTATCCATCAATGGATGAAGTTCGACTCCATATCTCAAAGGATGCAAAACTAGACCAACGTGTGTATAATTGTCCGACAACTGATCAAGTCGCAGCAATATGGGTTGAAGGAAATAATGTTAATATTCCCTTTGAACGTGACATTGTTATTCATGCACATTCAGGTGCAAGACATAGAATAAAGCATTATTTTGGATGTTATGATCCACTGCAATATCCCCTCCTTTTTCCAAAAGGTGATGTTGGTTGGCATCAAAAGATTTTCAAGTTAGCTTCTAATGAAAACTATATGTAGAAAGAAGGTACAATTTTTTTATTTTTTATTTAATTTAATTTTATTTTTTTTATTTATATTTAATGCTTTGTATTTTTTATATTGATATGGCATTTTATTTGTTTTATTTTATTTCCATTACGTTTTCAGATACAAATATCTCATCAATCTCAAAATTTTCTTGTCCGAATGACATCATTTCTCATGAATGCCAAGGTATGCAATTTTTTTTTTTTATTATAATGCAATGTTTCAATTATGGACATAATTGTTGCAACAATATTTAATTATTTTAACAAAATTATGAATAAGCTATAAGTGTTTTTAACATTATATCAAAGCTGCTTTTATAAATAATTAAATTCTTTATTGTTTGGTTAAATTTGTATTCAATATTGTTAAAAGATTTTTTAACTGAATTATTTTTTTAATTATTCATTGTATATTATTTACAGTTGATGGAGCAGAAAGCCCCAAAAAAGTATCATGCAGAGAATATAGTTGCTACAGACTGCAAATCAGACGTCCTAGAGAATCAACACTTCTCCTTGGTGAAAGACTATTTCAGCAATATGTCGTTGACATGTATATAAAACTGGAGACAACAAGATTAGATTATTATCGCCATAATCAATCGAACATGAGAGCTGAATCATACCAAGGAATTAAAGATAGTGTTAAGAAAGGAGAGACTAGAGGAAGTGAAGTTGGAAAACGAATTGTGCTACCTGCATCATTTATTGGAGGACCAAGAGATATGCGTCGTAGGTATCTTAATGCACTAGCATTGGTGCAAAAATTTGGAAAACCACATTTATTCATTACAATGACTTGCAATCCAGATTGGATAGAGATACAAGAGTTGTTGTATGAAGGGCAACGAGCCCAAGATCGTCCAGATTTGACGTCAAGAGTGTTCCAAGCAAAATTGCAAGATTTGAAGGATCAGATTCTTAAGAAGAATATATTTGGAGATGTAGCTGCTCATGTTCACGTAATTGAATTTCAAAAAAGAGGGTTGCCACACGCCCATATGTTGGTTATCATGAAGTCTGAGCATAAAATTCAAACTCCTGATCAATTTGATAAATATGTTTCTGCTGAACTTCCAAATCGAAGAATCTACCCCAAACTCTTTGAGATGGTTGTGAGACATATGATGCATGGACCATGTGGAGAAAAGAACGAGAAGAATGCGTGCATGTTGAATGGTAAGTGCAAATATCATTATCCACGTGCATTTTGCGAGAAAACTGTACAAGGAAAAGATGGATACCCGGTTTACAGAAGAAGCAAAAACGGATTAACAGTTCAAGTTCGCAATGCTCAACTAGACAATCAGTGGGTAGTGCCATACAATCCTTTTCTCCTATCAAGATATAACTGTCACATAAATGTGGAAGTATGTTCAGGAATTACAGCTGTGAAATATCTTTATAAATACATATACAAAGGGCATGACCGAGTGGCAATTAATGTTACCCACAATAATGATGAGCAGTTGGTCGATGAAATCAAGGAGTTTCAAGATGCACGATGGGTATCTGCTCAAGAAGCAGCATAGAGGATATTTGAGTTTAGCATGAATGATATATGCCCTGCAGTTATTAACTTGCCACTTCATCTTCCCGACAAGCACCTTGTGCCTTATCCAGCAAATCAAAATCTCAAAAATGTTTTGAGTTAGGAACATAATTCCAAAACAATGCTTACAGAGTATTTCTCAATGTGCGCTCAAAGTGAAGAAGCAAGAAAATATCTTTATCGCGAATTTCCTGAGCATTATGTATGGAAGAAAAAGCCAAAATATTGGCGTAAAAGAATTGAAAAAGATGTTATTGGCCGCGTGAATACTGCAAATCCAAATGAAGGGGAAAGATATTATGAGAAGCTACTCTTGAATCACGTTAGGGGACCAACATCTTTCAAAGATTTGGCAACTGTAGATAATGTTCTTTGTCATTCATTCAAAGAAGCAACCCAAAAAAGGAGATTACTTGAATCTGATCAAAATATTTTCGAATGTTTGAATGAAGCAGTGACTTTTCAAATGCCACGCGAATTGAGAAGGCTATTTGCAACCCTATTGGTTCATTGTGCTCCAACGAATGTGAAAGAGCTGTGGAATACATACTGTCATGCAATGTCTGAAGATTTCAGAAGAGATTCAAATGCATCAGAAGAAGTATATGCCGTCAAGACTTTAAACGGTATAAACTCATACTTGGAGAGTATGGGTAAGAGTGTATGTGACTATGATCTTCCAAATATACCCATAGATATGATTAAGATGTATGATGATATTCATAGAGAGATTCAAGATGAACTTTCGATTGAAGTGCCTCCTGAAGATTATGCAGCTGTAGGAATGTTGAATGATTAACAGCATAAAGCATTTTCATTAGTTTTGGATTGTGTAAAAAGCGGACAAGGAGGCATATTCTTCATTGATGGACCAGGAGGAACAGGAAAAACATTCTTATACCGTGCATTGTTAGCTCATCTTAGATCAAAAAATCTGATAGCCCTTGCTACCGCAACATTTGGAGTTGCTGCTGCGATTATGCCTGGTGGAAGAAC
The DNA here is from genome assembly GCA_008636005.1 of Striga asiatica. Taxonomy (NCBI): domain Eukaryota; kingdom Viridiplantae; phylum Streptophyta; class Magnoliopsida; order Lamiales; family Orobanchaceae; genus Striga; species Striga asiatica. The sequence continues at coordinate 223,288 of BKCP01010514.1, forward strand.
AGCACATTCACGTTTCAAAATACCAATTGATGTAAGTGAAGGATATAAAGGCAGTGTGTCAAAACAAAGTGGAGTTGCCGAATTATTACGGAAGGCACGGTTAATAATATGGGATGAAGCGCCAATGGCGAAACAATGGGCGATCGAGTATGTGCATTATTTATTGCAAGATGTAATGGGTAATACTCAAGATTTCAGCGGAAAATTGGTTGTTCTGGGTGGTGATTTTCGGCAAGTTTTACCAGTGATCCCAAAGGCTACAATCCAACAAACAATATCTGCAAGTTTGGTCAAGTCAACATTGTGGCCTAAAATGAAGAAGATTTCCTTGTCCAGAAACATGAGGTCAAGGAATGATCCTGCCTTTAGTAAGTTCTTACTTAGAGTTGGGGATGGTTAGGAACCAACTGACACAGATGGTAATATTGAAGTTCCGAAAGAGATGATTGTTGCTTATGACAATGAGGATGATTCAATACAACGACTTCTGAACATCATTTTTCCAAATTCCTCGCTCGTGGGAAATTGTAGAGTAGCTCTCTATTCTGAAATATTTTCTACTTAACCTATCAATCATGTGATAGGTCAAATTTACAAAAAAACATTTTTTGGTTGTAGGTCTATAATGGTATGACTCAGTTGGGTTATGAGAAGCTTTATGATGAATTTAGGTACTGGTCTTATTTTTTCTCACTTTTTTGCTTCATTTGCAGTTTTCGCTTCAGAGTTGTGTTCAACGAGGTTGAGATTGTTCTTCAAAAATATCTTTATAGCTCAAATCTTAACCCCCTAACACCCCCCATGTAACTCAGATGTCATTTGTCAAGATCAAATACACTTTTTTATTATGGAGTGACATGTCTGTGGTCTTACTTTTTTTTTCCCCTCTGAAAATGAATCTTTTTAGGTACTATATCACGTTATACTATGACTTTCATGGCGATCTGAACTCAATTTTATGCAGCTTCAGAACTGAGCAAAGGGATGTGACCCTATACTTAACTGCAGTTGCTTCCGTTTCAAATTTAGTTCAAAAACCTACGGTCAAGGTTATTTATATCCTTATCTATTTGGCCAAGTGATTTAAATTTATCGAGTTATAATTTTCTTATTCTTTTTGTTCGGACACATCGTTTTCTTTCAGACTTCTCCAGAACAAGGATTGGTTGTTCAGTTGTCTGGTTCTGGAGCAGATGGCAGGCCACCAACTACCTTGTCTCCCACTATGATACTTGTGGACTGGAGATGTAAAATTCCTCATAATTCCATTAAATTTGGCTGACTACAAAGTGGGCCCACTCTTTGTTCTAACTTTGCTAAATGCTTTAGGTGAAAAGACTCGTACTACACCTTATGAAGTTGAAATTACCATTCCAGTGGAGAATTATGACCCAATTCAGTTCACTCTTGCAAATATGTGTGGTGAGCATTAATTTACTTTCTCCTCATTTCCACTTTCTCAGTAAAAAACCGTTTGGTTAGATTTTGCAACCCCCACTCCCGGCAAAAAAATAAAATAAAATAAAAAAGAATAAATAAATGAATGTACTTTAAACACCCCTTCAGGTTAAATTTGCTTAACAAATCCCCTTACCTTGAGGTGGCACTTGAACAATGGGCATGAATTTCTGGGATGAACGTGTAAGTTTACCAGATAAATGTATTTTTAATAATTGGCCTAAACGTCTGGGGTAAGTTGGTTGTTATACCTGATTAGTATGATGGAAAGAGATATGCTATTTGGATATTTTCAGCCATACTAACTATTATAGGGCTTGTTAACTCAGCTTCTGCTACTGCTTATGATTCTTTATGGCTTGTTAAACATAACTGTTGCCTTCTTACTTTTATTTCTATTTTACCTCATAACTTATATAGAACACAGCCAAGGTGAACGTGGCGAAGCTACTAGAGGTTGGGCCATATTTGGAATCATATCTTGCATGTATGTCAATTTATTCTTGAAATTTCATTGCGTTATAAGTTGTACCTAGTGTTATTGCATTTGAAGGAACCTTTTGTGATAACTCTCTTGCACATTTCTTAGCTTCTTCAGAAATTAAATATCATTGGTTGTTGAGCTGCTTTGTGTTGCTTTTGTGAAACAGATCAATTGTAGCCTTCACACTGTTATGCATTGGAGGGTTTATTTATAGGACAAGAGTGACAAACCTGGTAGGTTAATTTTGTGTCTTAAATGTATGATCTTTTTTCGTACAGTTCTTTGTATTTGTAGGATGTTGTTTAGCTGATCTTAATTTTGAGCATAACACTTGCAGCGAGGGCTTGATGCTGTACCAGGGATGGCAATATTATCGGCATGTTTGGAAACTGTAAGTACAGTTTATTTGTGGTAAACTAGGCAATCTCTAATAATGTGATTAACTATAAAAGAATACTCTCGAGGTTGTTTCAAATCACACAAAACAGAGTTTAGCTATCTTACAAGAGTACAAGCACCTTTGATATTTGTTCACATTTTACAAATTGCATCCTCGGTGGCGGTATTTGAACTCAGTTAACCGCAAATGTGTGTTTAATTCTGAAAGAGAACTGATTGTCTGCCTGTCTTCCCTTTCCTTTTGAATAATAATAAGCTAAAACTCATTTATATGAATGATTGGTTTTATTACTTCATATTAACCTGAAAACATGCAGGCAAGTGGAGGCTTGCAAGGCGGCTATACATGCCCAGATGATGCTAATAATCCTTTTGCAAATCAAACTTCGTGGGATCAGCGACCAAATTCTACTCAAAGAACATGGAGAGCTAGTGAAAGAACATATGGCTCCATTTGATGCACATGCACAATCCTCATAATTTACTTAACTCGCCTGCTTAAAGTTATCTTCCGGACTATACAGATTTTGAAGGTTTTTTTTTTTTTTTTCTTTTCTCTTTTTTTTGAAGAGGCTTATAATCATCCAGGTTCAATTAGAGCTCATAGGTGCAACTGCATCTTGTTGTTGTTTGGATAGGTCATTTGCATGAGCTGGTTGAAACAGCTCAGATGTGATTAACTTGTTCTTTACCTTATAATTTTTGGCTATGGCCTATGAGTGGATGAGCATGAATAATGCTATATATTTAGGCTTTTGAAATTACATGTGATCTCTCAATTGATCTTCTGGTTCTCTGTGATTTGTTGCTTGATATGTGCAGTAAGTTTGCTTCTTGTATGTGTTGTACTTAACACGATATATATCACTTTAATCACTCTTGTTGGGTGCAAAAATTCTATCAAGCCATCAGATGGCTCCCTTATGGAGTCATCCATAACTTTATATATTGACACGTGTCTAATGTGTATTAATGTAGGATACGTGTCAATACACCATTTGTGAATAACTATGGATGGCTCTATAAGCCGAGCCATCAGATGGCTCCATAGCAAAACCGCTTGTTGGGTGATCCATGGTACCTTGAGATAGAGAGGGAATGGGTGATTCATCGAGCTGGATTGCCTCACTCTCTAGTGAAAAGCTTCGGAAGATGGTTATATAAAGTGAAATTTTACTCAAAGGGCATGGAGAGGGTGAATTATTTATTTAAAAAAATAAAAAAACAAGTGGACAAAAATAAAAAGAAAAAAAAATGTGTGGAACAAAATCAAAAGCATGTATTACGAGAAAAATAAAATACGTTTTTTTAAAAAATGTATTTTAAAAACACGTTTTATAATTATATTTTTAAAATAAAAAAAATATTATTTTCGAAAAAAATAAAAGTTAAATGAAAAAATATTAATTATAAAACGTATTTTGAAAATACGTTTTATAATTCATTTTGAAAAAATATTAATTATAAAACGTATTTTGAAAATACGTTTTATAATTTATTTTGAAAAAATATTAATTATAATTCATTTTTTAAAAAAAAAATTATTAAAACGTATTTTGAAAATACGTTTTTCTTTAAATCCTAAATCAATGTTAAAACGTATTTTGAAATACCTTGCTATAATTTAATTATTTTTTAAAAAATCTATTAATAAAAAAATAAATATCTAAAAATAAATTGGTAATATATATATATATATATACAAAAATATTTATAAACATACATATATTATATATATCATCACTGTACAATGAGCAAAATAAAAATATATGTATTATCACATGTGTATGTGTATAAGGAGAAAATAAAAAAAAATAACAAAATAAGAGACTCTAGAGGACTTGAACCCATGACCTCACACAAAAATGAAGAACAATACTATCAAGGTAACCACAACACCAAGAATATTTAGTTGAAAAGATGTTAACAAGTAATGTACATATAGACGGAATTCAATACAAATACGCGTTTCCCAGTTTTGCCCATTTCTTCATGAAATTGATGTTGATAGCATTGTTGTGGTAATAAAAATTGCTTAAAAAGAGTCTCCGTTTGGGAGATATAGAGGTTTAAAAATTTAAAAAACCTAGAATTTTGCTTAAAAATTAAATTAACCTTAGAAAAAGGCGTTTTTTTCAAATTTTTTGTCGGCCAAAACGAATAAATCTTCGGTTCGGTTCTCGGTTTTAATACTAGCGGTTCGGTTTTGACCGATTGTACCCCTAGCTAAAGGGGGAAGGAAACCGAAGGACAAACACAAACCACAAACCGAAGGACAAACCAGCTCCGAGAATTATGCCAACTTAGACTGTAGCGCCCCGTTTATTTATGGATAATTTTAGGATTATTTATTATTATTTATTAATATTATTATTACCTATTGTTTGTTATTAATATTATTGTCATTATCATTATTATTTTTATTATTGTTATTATTATTTTATTTAAATGCCTAATTGTGAAATAAATGTTTAATGTGTATTATTATTATAAATAATGTGTGAAATATTTTATTATAATAGCCGAATTTTTGTTATAAAATATCGTGCGAACCGAACCATTTTATATTGACTAAATCAACCGATTTATCGAGCCCGAGCAATCGAGCCCGAGAGAACGATATTAATTGAACCGGCGCCCCGGCCCATTTTAAACCCGCGACCCGAGCCTGGCCCGGCCCGGCAGACCCTTTTCTCTCTTTGTATTCACGCGCATGAGGTGAGATTATTAGCTTGGGCATCTAGATTTATTCTTTTAACCTAAGTATGTGATATATATTTTTTCCCCTCATCTCGCTCGGTATAGCAGACCTACCGCAGCTTTTCAAATCTCATTTCCCTGAGTTCCAAATCGCGTCCCCTCTCCCTCACCGATCTCTTCTCGTCGTCCTCTCTCTTTCGTCAGACAAGCTGTCATCTTCCTCCTTTCCCTCTCTTCCCGTCGCGATCATCATCCTCACCCTATCTCGCGGACAGAAAACCAGAACCGCCGCTCTCCTCCTGTCGCGAGCCCTTTCCGGCGAACCTCCATAGCCGCTGCAACCCCGACGACGAAAGCTCTCCAGCAGGTCCCCAACCCTCGATCGTCGTCACCGCTCGCGAGACCCGGCGGATCTGCAACTTCGACGGCCTTCCCTGTCCGCGTGCCGCCGCGAACCAACAGCGCCTCCCACCGGCGAGCAGAGCCATCCCCGGCCGCGACCCACCTCTGCGAGCAGGCTCGAGTTCCGACGACTCTCCACCGCGAGCGACCACCGTGAGCCGCCACAGCCCTCCACCGAAGCTGGCCACCGCTGCTCCTCCGCGAGCCCCGCTCAGTCCGCGGCCGTCGTTGCTCCTCCTCGCCGTGAGAAGCCGTCCTCAGCCGCGACTCGCCGTGAGCCAACAGCAACTTCGCAGCGACCTCAGACACACCGCTGCAGCCCCTCTCGCAAGTCGAGCGTAGCCGTCGATTGCCGCCGCTTGCCGCCGCGTAAGTGTCGTTCGTTCCCTCCGTTTGAGCAGTGAACTCCAGCGGCGACCTAGCAGCAGCAATCCCCTTCTCAGTCGTTGTTCTCTTCGCGAGACGACGCTTGCCGTCGAGCTTGCCGCTAGCTCGCCTCGTCTTTCCGTTTCGTTTTCCAAATTCCCGAGAACGGTACCTAGTCGTTTCCGTCTCGTTTAAATCGTTTATGTTATTTATGAATATGTGTGATTTGCGATTTGATATGAGAGATGTGTATATTGTGCGATTGGGTTCGGTATGATATTTGGTGATAGATATGATTTTATGTGTCGTTTATGTTGTTCGGGATCTCTTCAATTATGAGAAATTGAACGAGACCTCGAAAGTTGTGTAAGTCAGTGGATATTGGAACGATGTCGAGTCCTTGGCCTTATGGAAATGCCTCAGGACGAGAAATTACGTGTGTTCAATTTAATCGTTAAATTGTCGAGCTTGATTGTCGCTGTTTTGGTGTTTGAATTTTTAAAAATATCTCGCTGCTCGGAATGACTTGAGATTTTGAGGGATATGTTATCTGTTCATTTCCAGCCTTGTGTAAAAATTTCGTAATTTTTAGAGGCCTGTAGCTATTTTTAATAATTAAAGTGAATTCTGATCAGAATAGTGTTAATGCTTAATAAATTGGTCCGTGATTCAAATGAGCTGAAATTTTGATATGTTGTGCCTCTGTGTTTATATGCTGTGTTAAATGTTTAGAATTTTTGGAGTAAATTTGATATGGTTAATAATTTAATTTCTGTTTCTACTGAAAACTTGATGAATTACTATAAATCGATTTGTTCATGAAAAATTCTGAAACTTGGCTGAGATGTTTATTTTTGGTGTATATTCATGCTGTTAAAAGATGAAAATTTTTGGAGTTCATTTTAGTGCTGTTTTGATTTAAATTCAATAATTGCTGAATCTTGTGTGAATTTTTAAAAATAGCACAGTTAATGTCCAGAGCTGGGATTTTACATGTTGTTTACATCATACAAGTTAAATTTTCAAGTCCTGATTCATTCATTAGGTTCAGATATAAATCCATGTGCATTTTTGCTGATTTCTTGTAGGAGTTTTATAAATTTATGTGCTTTGAGTTTGAAGCTGAATTTTGGTGGTTTCACTAATTATTGGGAGATGTAATTTTGGCAAAAATTTCACAGCTTAAGTCGTAGGGCAGCCTGGTCAATGATTTTCATGTGATTAATAGCTAGTAAATTTTAAAGTACGATTTTGGAATTTAAAACGGTAATCGACTTGCTTTTCGTTCTGTTGTGAGTTTGACTTGGTCTATCATTAGATGAAATTATTTGAACTCCCATATGTGGTTTGGTCGAGTTTAGTGCCGAGTCTTAGTGTTCCAACATCCACAGGAATTCACGAACTACTTAGTCGAAACAAGTTCGACTAGGTCTGTTTTGTGTTTTCCGTTTAAAGTCAAGATAGATGTTGATTGTAGCATCTTAACTCAATGTAGGTAATTGAGGAGTCCAGCCTCGACCTACTACCAATTGCTTTGAGTTATTATCAATCCGGAATCCAGGTGGGTTATTCTAAAATTATCTATGCATATGTGTGATTTAAATTGTGATGAAAGTTTGGTGTGATCTATGTATGAAAATGAACATGTAGCCTATCGATGTGAGCTTGATGGCCGTCGATACGGTTGTCCCCGTATGATAAGATACGGTTACCCAGTGAGGTAAATCTCATTAAGACCTATGAGAAGGCCGTGTCATTGATGTGGCACGCACTCCCATGTTTCACTGATATGGCATGGCTTAGCTTTGATGAGCATAGATGTACATGAGTGAGTCTTTGATGAGACTATAGTCATTGATGTGGCTAGAGATGTGACATGATTTTATTGTTTATGTTCATGCTGCGACCATACCATTATTATGTTATTCATATGCATAGTGTGAGTACGATAGTTAACTGTACTCACTCCCACCTGCTCGTAACTGATGCAGGTTAAGCAGTCGGCGGGTGACGAGACAAGACGGGTGGTAGTCATGCTTTTATTTATCGCTTATTTATTTGCTTCCGCTCATTTATGTTGAGATATTATGACTGTGTCGTTTTGAACTTGGAATTGTGAATTATCTTTATGATTTGGAATTTAATGAATGCCAGTTTGGTTTATGATTTATTATTCGTTATTCGTGCATGCTGTCTTTATTTGATACGTTTGCATTTTTGGTTAAAGGCTTTTGGTAAAATTGAGTAGCGCCCTCTGAGTTTTTAATTAAATTAAAGTTTGCGAAAAAATTATTGTGATTTTTATTAAATAAATTCGATAAATATTTCAAAATAAAGTGGGGCGTTACATAGACCATCTACTTGCTTATTATATCATAGTATTCAAGCGTTTAATGTTCAATTTTGCCATCATTTAACTGATTTCCAGGTCTGTCTATTTTTGTCTCGCTCATTTACAAGTGCACATTAGAGTGTTTGGAATGTGTTCGATGAAATGCCTAACTGTGTTCGTACTATTTTTCCCAAATTCCCGGCTGCAAATTGATTCTATACGGGCGCTGAACGTACACTGATGTTGTTTATTCTGTGTTTTTGGTACAACAGTTTAGGAAGGAGATTTCTTTTCTGATTGAATTGGAGTTATAGTCCCGGAAAAAGTTCATCATGTTTGCAACCGCTATCAGATATATAGCGAGGAAACCAAAGCCGAAGATGAAACCAATAGAACTCAAAACTCCTCCCGAGCAAACACAGACAATCACAAGAACTATTTTTAACATCTTAAAGGAACATGGCCCACTAACCGTTGCCGACACCTGGGAGCATGTTAAGGTATACATTTTCTCGCACTTGTTGGTGGTTTCACTGTTTACAGACCTCATTTGTGTAGATAGGTTAACTAATATAGGTCCTTTTCAGTTGAGGGATTGGATTTGCATTCATGTGGAACAGCTTAGATGTTATGAGATTTCGTTGAGATTATCAATCTTAAGTTGTTCTCTTTTGATAATAACCTTTAGGATATATTGTTACTTGCTTCTTTGTCACTTTCTTGAAGCCTCTGTATGACTTTTACTATCATTTATGGATCTCTATATTAAATGGAACCTGAAACAATATATGAGGCTAACATGTCAAACCAAGTTCCAGAAGCATGATTTGTTTCAAACGCATTTCCATAAATATCATCCATTTTTTCTGGGATGTAATTGAGCTGGAGCAAAGAAAGAAAAAGAATCCGAGCAAGAGAAAGATCGACATTTTCATGTCGCAACTTCTTTTTTATCCAAGATATTAAACCACCAAACCAGCTTGTAATCAATTTCACGATGAATTCTTTCATGATGTGCATGTGAAACTAATAAGTGGCTTTTACATATCAATGTTAAGACCTCGGGGTAGACATTTCTAGCCATCCACAGAGTGTTGTGGGATATAGAAATTTTACACATTTTGAATGGGATATTTTTGCATTTCATGAGTTACATATCCATCTATTAAGTATCAACACACTAACCATGATATGAATTGTCCCCAGAGCAAATCTCTCTCTACAGTTCCCTGATTAACTTTTGTTTCAATTATTTGCTTACGTTTGCAATCTTTTGTGCAGATGACAAACACAGTATTACCCTTAAGGTTTAACTTGTAATTGATATATCATGTTGCTATGTCCACCCAAAGTTTTTAATTGCCCTTTCTTCTTAGTCCCCAACTAGAGATTCATTTCTTGGCTGACTCTGTGACTAGTAACCTTTGATGTTACACTAGGGATATGTTTAGTAACCAAATAAGCTAGTTAAATTATAAACTTCCTGTATTCAAATAAGCTACGTTTGGTAGGACGAAATTTTTTAAAAACCTCGAGCTTATCTCATAAGCTTCTTTGGGTAGCTTTTCAAATAAGCTCGTTGAAATTTTTATTTCAACTTATTTTACCAAACACTTTTATCATATAATCTAGCTTTTCAGCTATAAACTCGAAAATTACTTATAAGCTATAAGCTAGCTTATTAGCTAGTTTTACCAAACATAGCCTAAGAGCAGAACTTTTATCTCGTGTTTGTATTGTTCTTGCTGCTCCTGTACCTTTTCCTAACATTGAAGTCTATGTACAATATCAACTTCGTTTGCTTATTTCACAAATTATGTGAGCATTTTGTTTTTGGTTTCACTTAACTCAACCATGATAAGATGGCTAATGAAACTTTTTCCCCACGATCAGGATGTCGGGTTGAAAGGACTCACGAGCAAGCGGCACATGAAAATAGTAATGAGATGGATGCGGGAGAGGCAAAAATTACGGCAAATATGCAACCATGTGGGGCCCAACAAGCAATTTTTGTACGCTACATGGTTCACAAAACCTGATGTCAAGCAAACAAGGCCCGGAACTGGACATGGACCAAATGCTTCAACTCCAAAGTCATGAGCAATTGGCAATGTGTGTGGCCGAGAGTTGTTCAATGGATTTGTTGGCAGGGTAAACAAAATTCGATGCATGAGCTTATCTGCATATGTAACATGGATTTCGTTTATCTGCATATGTAACATGGATTTGTTGGCAGGGTAAACAAAATTCGACGTGTATATGAGCTTATCTTGATTTTGGCTTGTAGAGGATTTTGTGCTGATGCGATGCATGATTTAATTGTCGCTGTAATTTCAGGTAAATGATTGGGTGATTCAGTTAGTTTTCATGCTATTTTATGTAATTAATGATTTTTTCTTTATTTTCAGCTGCTGTTTTTGGCGCATTTGGAGCTGGTTCAGTGGCTGTGCCAAGTACAAGTTGTTATGCCATCGATAATACCAGTCACATCCATGATTTTGTATCCTCATTATGATGTATATGTTCCCAGCAGTTATACACAAACAAGATCCTGCCTTTTCGTTTTTTGGCTAGCTAAAATAAGGGAGTAGGGTGAAAAATTTGTTGATTGTGGCATTCATTCTTAATTCTGTAGCTCTTGGGTTTTCTGAAAAAAGTTTCTTGTAGTCGTCAGATATTCTTATAAAAAACTCCGAGTGTGGTTCTAAAGAGGCCCATTTGTGTGTCTTAAGGCTGAGTTTGATGGTCAGAGAAACATAACTGTATTGTTTTCCCTCTACTCAATTTTGAATTGTTTCCTCTAATGTCTTCACTCAGAGTGATTTGGTCGGACAAATTTTTGAGTATGATGACGATAAGGTAATATTTTCTTCAAGATAAAGAAATCTTGAATACGCTTATGTAAGTTTCTTTAGTGGTTATATTCTTCTGAGATATTTGGGTCATTTGCTAAGTATCTAATGTATGCAGAACCCTGATCTGGTGGTGAGGTTCTGTAAAGATGTCGAGACGAGATCCCAACCGGTAGTTAATATATAACTATTCTTGTTTTTGTGAAAAAATTGTTTTGACTTCCATCAGGTCAGTGGGCTGTAAGGTTAAGTCATCTTGATAATATTCTTTGATGCTAATGATGTGTTCCTGTACTAATAGGGATATGTGGATTTTGGAAGATTTGATAAATTCAATTATTTTACTGCCGGTTCTGGACATGCCGACTTTGTGCAGGTAAGTTTGATTCAGTCACATATTTCCTTTTTGTTCCTTAAGGCAAAGTGGTTATAAGCCGATAGGTTTGTGGATACCATTTACTTGTGTCAGCTCTCAAAATTCTAAAATGATTGAGAGATAGAGATTGAGTTACTTTTAATATAAAGAACAAGATAATTATATTATATGCACGCATGATATATTTGCTTTAACTGTTTTATCATCATTGTCAGTGCCCTGTTTCAAGTTTCAACCAATACTTTTTTTTCCTTTTCCTTTCAATTGTTTTGCGGATCTTAGATTTAGAATGGGCTTTGGATTTATGGCTTAAGAGCTTCCCTTGTCTAATATTATATTGGTGTAACTGCTAAGACTGCCGCAGTAGACCGACTTGGGAACAGTATGAAATCTTAAATCTTGAACTAAAATAAATGAATAATTATCTTAATCAGTCATGAGTTATTGCAGATTTGGAATTTGAAGTTGTTGGGGGTGGGGTCCTCCTGATTCCATTGGTTGGGATGCATTTCAAGCGAATCATTGGTCGGGGTGTATCTTAAAAAACTACATTCAGCTATAGTTAGCACTTTATAGTACATGTCCATTTAATGACTGATTTCTCCACCACCCTGCCATGCTTTAGTTATCTGCTGTAGAGATCTTACACTCCTCAGACAAACCTTACTGTTATTTTCAGCAATTTTGATTATCTAGATTACCTGATTGGATTTGGATGTGTGCATTGCCTTGTTTAAGTTGTTTTGATGTTGCACCAAGGCAATGAATTACCTTTGTTACCTTATGTCGTTCTGTTATTTTCTTCTGTTCCAATTAGTTATCAATGCGAAGACTGATATTGTAACTAACAAAACAATGTCATGCTTTCTCTAGCAAAAACTTTACACTGATAGCGACAACAGTTGTGAGATCCCCTTGGAATTGAAGTTTGTATGTTCATATTACTGCTATAGAAATCCACATTGTGTCTTGTGTCTTTTTTATTTTATTTTTTCTGATGAATGTTGACTTCCATGACTAACTTTCCTTCTAGAAGACCTTGTTTACTTCTAGAAAATCTGCTCTTTCTAAACTTTGTCATTGGGCATTTCCAGGAATATTATAGTGGTGACCTAATGAAGTGTGAAAAAACTTTTGATAAATTGGGGCGCACAGCTCAGGTCAGATTAATGACGGCTATACAAATTTTTATCTCTTATCTACTACTTTTTCTTGCTTTACATATTTTCTTGTGGAAACGTAGAGTGAACTCTTGCAGCTAAACTTGCAGTTCACTGTATTATATGTAACTGAGGCCGTTTGTTTCCCTATTTTCAGCTAAACATCATTTGTGGAAATTGCCCAAATGGACAATGTGTAGGTATGTGAAACTTCATTAAATATGTAATTCTTAGAAAGGAATGCATCTGTTTAGAGTGAATTTATTTCAGTCTGATAAGCTATGTCATCAGAATTTTAAAGATTATTTCATCTCCAATATAGCTGTGTTCTTTGAATGGGTTTTCATTTTCTTGCAATTTTCTTTCTAAAAGAGCTATTAGGGTGAAGATTAATATTCCCTTTGTGTCCTATTGTGTCTTTTTTTTCTTTATAGAATTGCTTTCTAAAGAAGCTAATAGGATGAAATTAATATTATATTTGCTTCTTGTTTCCGAACAAATTATGTTCTCCCAAACTGCAAAGTAATTTTGTATGACCCTTGTACATATTGTTGATTAAGATATTGTGACAAGTCAATCCTTGATAATTATAAGTTCGAACAACCAAACAAAGCACACACCACTATCAGTATTTTCTGTAAGATAAAATATAAATGGTTTTGGTTAGTAGATCAATCTAGATCCATAGGCAGGGGAAGAAAAATAGTTATAGGAAAATCTTTCAATCATCTGTAATGGTTTCAAAGTTAACTACCAGAGAAGTATCTTTTAGTATCACATATCGAATAGTTACAGAAATAATGTTGCTGAAAATTTTTCTTTGGTTTTGATTCAAGCTTGCCAATATCAAGAGACTTAACCTCCATACAGGCTACGATGTAGAAGTAGTACCTTCCTTTATGCTGACAAACAAAGTCATTGAATTGATAACAATAGTAATGTGACTGTTAGTGAAGTATTCTGAGGATACTGAGTATGTTGCTTTCTGACATAACTTGCGATGCTTTGTGCACAGGCTATATAAAGTAATGTCTTTTTCCCATTATTCTGTATTTTTTAATTTTGAACCACCAAGTATGCGTCTATGATTTCACAATGTTATTTCTTTCCTGCATGTTTAAACTATCTTTAAAGTATTTTTGATAAGTTAACCATCACACATGTTCTGCATTGTGTTAAGGACCATCAATTGAGTCAGTAAGGGACTTGAGGAGCTACATTATTTAGCAAAGATTTTGGTTCCACTGTTCATGATGAAAAGCTGTTTGTAAGACTTGGATTTCTAAGACTTGGAGCTACATTATTTAGCAAAGTAAACAATGTTTATTTTCAGTCCTGTTGAATATGAGTGACTGGATTTTATCACCTATGTTGTAAAGACATCTAAGCATCTTCATCTCCTGCACTCCTTCTAAAATCCCTGCAAAGCACTTGTAATGGTACTGTTAGTAGATGAATCTTGTCTATCATATGAATCCTGAAAAATTAAAACCAATCAAGGTCGTTGGAGCTTCTCTTAGAGTTAAATTGCTACTGTTTGTGCGGGTTGACCTCCTGCTTTCACTATATATTACATCTCTTTTCTTTTTATTTTTTGTTTAGGTCGTGATACATGCAGTTGAAACTTTCTCATGTACTAGCTTTTATATACATCTCCAGTACTGTTCTTGATACATATTTGTATTGCTAATAGCCTAATATATGTATATGTGCTTTCCTTAGGTGGTATGGGGTGCATCTGCAAAGTTACCTATGAATCTTCATGCAGGTTTTCATTTGAGTTCTTGCTGTTATGCTGTATATTTTGTCTTTCACAAGGTCAATTGAAGCCTAAATAAAATGGTGACAAATATATTCCAAGTGATGCATATCCAGTGCGTTAAAAGAACTATTATTACATGAAAGGGAATTTTCAAATTTATCTTTCGATATGCATGCTGAAAAATTAACAAATGTGTGGAAAATTATCTGATGACAGAAATAAGAATGTCATTTCTGTGCTGATCGGAACTAGAACGTACTTTATGTCTCTTTGGTGGAGCAGCAAATAGGGTAAAATTCAATTTTATTTCATAAACTGATTCTAGAACACAAATAAATGATAAACAATAGATCTGGATCTCTGGTTCAGCTTCTGAAATGACATTCAAGAGAAAGTTTGTTACAAAATTAGGAGAAAATATAATTTGCTTAAACCTGCCTTTTGAGATGCTTCCACCATCTAGCAAATGTAGATTCTCTCTGAATAGCTTTCATAAAACTTCAATTTATTTTTTCAACTTCTTATTATTTGGGGTTTTGTACTCCTTGGGCAGAGTGCTCATCGATCTAGCCATTCCCTGCGTGAAACCAGGTCTGCGGGTATTTGAGGGCTTCACAGTTGGCTTTCATCCTCGCTCGTGGGAAATTGTAGAGTAGCTCTCTATTCTGAAATATTTTCTACTTAACCTATCAATCATGTGATAGGTCAAATTTACAAAAAAACATTTTTTGGTTGTAGGTCTATAATGGTATGACTCAGTTGGGTTATGAGAAGCTTTATGATGAATTTAGGTACTGGTCTTATTTTTTCTCACTTTTTTGCTTCATTTGCAGTTTTCGCTTCAGAGTTGTGTTCAACGAGGTTGAGATTGTTCTTCCAAAATATCTTTATAGCTCAAATCTTAACCCCCTAACACCCCCCATGTAACTCAGATGTCATTTGTCAAGATCAAATACACTTTTTTATTATGGAGTGACATGTCTGTGGTCTTACTTTTTTTTTCCCCTCTGGTCTGCTGAATACATGGCATGCCGTGCAATACTTACCCCTAAAAATGACCACGTGGATAGATTGAACGAGAAATTAATCTCTATCTTTCCAGGAGAAGAAAAATTGTTTGCCAGTTTTGATGAAGCAGTTGATGATGCAAATAATTATTACGAGGAAGACTTCTTGAATTCGTTGACTCCAAATGGATTGCCGCCTCATAAATTGGTCCTGAAAAGAGATTGTCCCATAATCCTCTTGAGAAACTTGGACCCATCTAACGGATTGTGCAATGGTACAAGGATGGTATGCAGAGATTTCAAGAATAATGTGATTGATGCTGAAATCATATTTGGTCAATATGCTGGAAAACATGTCTTCATACCTAGGATACCCTTATCACCAGCTGAAAATGAAGGTTATCCATTCATTTTCAAACGCCCAATTAGACTTTGTTTTGCCATGACCATAAATAAAGCACAAGGACAAACAATCCCAAATGTCGGAATCTATTTGCCTCAATCAGTCTTCTCGCACGGTCAATTGTATGTCGCACTCTCTAGGGGAACTTCGATGCATACAATGAAAGTTTTAATAAAACCACCCAACACGAGTTCAGAAGAAAATACAAGAACTAAAAATGTGGTGTACAGACAAGTTTTACGTTCAGGTATAATTGGTTTCATTTATACTATGATATTATAACTTATGAATATTATCTAAAACTTTATTAATATAATTTTAATACAGAGCATGACCACATGGAAGAAAGTCTACCATAAATGCAAATGTCACGGCGGTTGGGAATATAAGGTAAAAAAATTATCATTGTAAGTAGCCTATTTTTCTTTTTGAATAATTGGTTGGGAATATTTTTTCTGTTTGTATTTTAAGCCATGTATCTATACTTTTTTCTGACAAGCCATGTTTTGTGCAAGTATCTTTGGCCTTTTGAGGTTTGTTGAAATCACTAAAAATTGAAAGTTACACTCAGTATTTGTTTCAATTTTACTAAATGCATTTCCACGATAAGGGAGTACTTGATAAAGGAATTTTCAATCATTATATGTCAAACTGAAGGATTGTTTTATAATTAGATCTATTTTTTATTATTGAAACTGGATCACAACAGTAAACGTATCTGAAGTAGATTGGATCATTTATACGAATTTACATATATTAAATTGGATTTTTAATATTTTGAATAAAATCAACCAGAAAGAGGAAATCTACAAAGGGCAAACTTCATTAAAACAAAAATGGAAACATATATTCCGGCAAATAATAATTTCTTTTTGCTTCATGCCCGATTTTGTTAGAGATAATCCGATTCTGAAATGGTGCATTAGCAATCGAATTCATGTTTCAAGTCTTATACTATTATTCTGCCAATCTATTTCCTCCTTCTGTTCATGTCATGCATCGTGCTTAGAACAAAGTTTTTGGTTGAAATACTTTAACACAAACTAAGTAGTCGTTTATATATTTTTCAAAAAAAATACTATTCAGCAACTCACATATTTATAACTTTCAGCCTAATAATTTAATATTGTATTATTTTTTATATTACATCAAAATTTTAGTTATTTCATGATTTATATCTCATATCTCAAATTTACTTTACTTTCTTATAAACAAAAAAATTTCCAAGTTGCTCTGTAATAATAGATTTAATAGATTTCAAGGACGCATTCCTGTGGAGGTTGAGAAGCTTGGTTTGTTGAAAAAAGCTGGTTTCATTTTGAGTGAAGCCACTGGAGTTTCTGATACTGCACAAGGGTAAGTTTAATCTAATAATTTGCATAACCTGTTTGTATTTTATTTGTATTTATATTTATATTTTTGCTGAAATAATATATATTTTTAATTTAATTTTTTATGAACATGACAGTATCAAAGATGGGGAGAGGTGTGTTAGGCTGTTGGGATATGTATTATATTGAAGCCTCTTTTAAATTCCAATGGTTTTTATTTCATTTTTTATTCCAATAGTGGGATTCTTTCTCAATATGCGATTTCTCGATGTTCGTCTAAGTTCTTGCTCTGTTTAAAGAGTGCTATGAGAAATGCGAATGTTGTCCATATATATTACTGATAAAAGCTTACTGCTTCTATTTATTCCGTTTATTGTTAGGTATATTTACTTCTACAAAAAGGTGGTCCCACAGATCAATACAAAGCGGGTGCAGTGGGGGAGAACTGAGAAGTACAAGCTTATAGTAATGTCATTTGCTATTTTACAAATTTTCTAGAGTCAGGTGCTTTTGCAAGACAGATAAAGGATGTTGTTAATGGTTAATTTTGGATTTTCAATGAATTACAACCGCATTGCATTTTAAACCTGCCGCAGGTGGAATTACGAAACCTGCTGATGCCATCAAATATTTGTACTGTTGAAAATTTAAATCCCTCAACTTCTCTATTTATTACAAACATTTTTTTTTCATTTACATTCCACATATTTCTAAATAGTACATAAATCGAAACCAAATGTTGGGGGTTTTTTAGATGTTCCAAAAAGTTGAGTGTTTAATTGTAATATATTGAGGACTTCAACAAATTCCATCACGTCGACTAACAGTTGGGGCAAATAGAATGCAAGTGCAACAAATCTCAACAGTCAACAGTGGTTGTAATTTTCAAAATAATCCCACTGTTTTATTTCTTTTCTTTTCTTTTCTTTTTTTTTTCCCTGCACATGCCAAAAACCTTGGGTAGGCCTTATTATCATACAAATAAAATATATGCAGAAAGTAATCCAATGCCAAAGCTATCAAAATCAACTAATTAATGAAATATCAGCAGAAAATAAACTGCTAAAAAAATGAAATCCATAAGCATATACAAATACATAGATCACATTTTACAAATAGTGAAATCCCAAAGGTACTCCAACAAACGAATAATAACTTTATTTTTCAACCAAGAAAAGCCTTCAGAAACAAGTGTCCAATACACAACAGCAACAAAGGGCAGCACAACTGCAAAAAAAGAACAAAATTGATTTAGTAAAATTAATCGTTCAAATTGCAAACATGACTAAATTGTGTGATTCGGTATGCAGTTAAAAAAATAAAAAATAAAACCCAACTTCTCATTCCAAATAAGAAGGGGAAGATAAGGCGATAAGTAAATTGATCAGTAAATATGACCAAAAATATCGAAACAAAAAAAAAACTTAAAATCTACTTTTCAGTTGGAACTGTTGCGTTGTTGCCACTGAAATTAATTACCTTTTCTGGCATACGATCGTAAAATACGAGGGTGTAGCTTAATAAATAAATAAATGTCCAATTCTTGCTAACCCTAAAAATGACAGTTTACCATACAAAAATACATGAGTGTCATTGCATGTAAAATCATTAGAATTATTTTGAACTCGATGTTCAAGAAATATTTGATGGATTTTAAGACAATATTGTAAGAGAAGGGATAACTGGGTTGATCCATCATATTTTTATAATAAAAATATATACTTATGTTATAAAATGCAATACATTTGTTTATATGTTTTTAAGTATGAAAATTCAATTTCAGAATATGCATATTTGTCGAAAAGTATGACTATCTAAGTAGCTTGATTTTCCTATAATCAATTTTGAAAGGATATCATTATAATATGACTTATGCGATAATTGATTTGAAAAGGCTCAATATAGAAGCATTTTGGAATGTAGGATTGTAATTTTTGTTGTTTTTACATATCAAGCTAAAAACAACTAACTATTTGTCAAACACTTTTAGCTAACAGTTGATTTAATTAGCAGATAGTTAATTGAACGAGCATAGTTTGTTGAATTAGATGATTGTAAAAGTGTTAGGTAAATAGTTAGTTGTTTCCTACTTGATATGTAAAAACAATCAAAATTACAATCTTATATTACAAAATGCTTTTATATTGAGCTTTTTGGAAATTAACTTTTTTTTTTTATTTGAAAAATATATTTCAAATTGCTACTTACCATACAATGGAATCAAATGTTCTAATGTGTCAAGCATCTAATTCACCCTCCAACCTCTAATTTAGCCCCCAAAATGGTAATTACGAAACAAGCAATATTGAGCTTTTCTGTATTTTTTTTCACTCTCTCTCTCTTTAATATGCTTAAGACTGTTTTATCCTTAATATGGTACAAGTTGAATAATATCCGTTCATTTCAAATTACTAATTTTAAATTTCGAAACTATTATAATTTGTAATTGTCATAGTGATGCGGAAATTCCTTCATTTCTTTTATAAAAATCACACCAATCAACATAACTAATTATATAAATAATGTATATCAAAATATCAATTATTTTATAAAAATTAATTCAAATAAAGTCAATATTGATTTGTAAACTGTTTACCTTTCAACTCATATTTTGAATTTGATCAATATTAAATTTATGAGTATAATTGACATTTTCACTAAAATAATATCAAACATTTTATTTTATGTGTATAAACTTATGACATGTTCGAATAAAGATTTGGACTAAAATAATTAATAGCTTAGCTCAATATATAATTACTAAGGTAACGTGGCAAACCCTTGCGGACAAATATGTTGTTCAATTGTTGACATAACATTACACAGGTATGCGTCATAATTATATATTTATTCTATGATTGATTGATGAAAGGGTTAATGAATAGAGTTTAAGTAACTATAGGATAATAAATTTTAATGTTATTGAATTTATAATATGTGTTTACATATAATGATGTGTTAACATAAAAATAAATACTATGTGACAAAAACTAGAAACTATTCGTATGTACTTAAATTCTTAAGAGAAATAATCACCTTCAAATCAATATAACTGATATTAAATTTAAATCTTTAATAGTTAGGAATCCTTATTAAATAAAATTCATATAATAAATATAAAAACTTCTAATTATATGTATACACAATTCTAATCAAACAATGATACCTATTAAACTTCTATATCATAAACTGTATACAACATATATAATATATACCCTCTACATACATAAATTTATTCCAAGAGATTACAAGAAAGCAACCGTTGCTGTAAGAAATCCTATTGCAAGATCAAAGTTTGTAAGTGAATTTTCTCGGCACTAAAATAAGTATTATATATTATGTTATGTCCAATCCTTTAATATTCATCTTCTGCTTGGTTATATTAATTTGGTTTAATGGTATACTTCATCTTCTACTTGGTTATATTAATTTGGTTTAATGGTATACTTCAACAATTATATCATGCAGAATCAACACCATTATGTCGAGCCTTACCTTAAATTTGTTAGAGATCAATCAAAGAAAATTCACCATCCAACTGAAAGTTTTAAGGACAGGCTCGGAAACACCCTGTGGACAGAATGGATCGAGTCGAATACAGAAGATGATAATGGTCGACAAGGATGTAAGTATATATTTTAATTTCGTCATCAAGTTTTTTCTTAAGATGTGTTCGTTTGGGAAGAAAAATAAAAAAAAATTGTGACCATGACAAATTGTGAAGATAAATAAAATTGTTTATAGAAAATTGCTGATTTATTTATAGAAAATTTATTTATTTCTGTGAAATGAAATTGAATTCTTCTTGATCAGCATGTCCATATTGTTATAATTATCAATTTGTGTGAATTTGGCGTATGATTCTGTGATTTCAGCACGTAAAGATTTTGAGTGGATAATTCATATAAAGAATTTCACAAAAGCATAAAGTACTTTTATTAGTAATTTAATTACTTCTAAAAAAAACTTAATAATTAAATATAAATTCAAAGCCTGAGATAAACAATTGTGATTAACTATTTATTTTATTCATTTATATTTGTGCAGGGAGACCAAATTGGAGTAATAATGTTTAATGCTGATATTGATGTTCGAATTACGAGAGATCTTGAGAGAGATCAAAAATTATCACACGTATTCAATCACTAATGGTGAAGTTGGAAAAGTCAATCCCACTTTTGCAAAAATGGCCATTCATCCAGAGAAAGAAATACTTCTTAAAAAGGCCAACGACACCTCTGTAAATCTTGCTGGTGAAGATATACGATACAATATCTCCTATAATTTCACCACGTTCAACAACATCAATGTCAAAAATCATGCGAACAAAAAAATTGGTATGTATATATTGTACAATATGCAAAAATTAGATTTCTATAAACTCTACTCTATTAATAAAATTACATTTATATTTTTCTCCAGACATATGTGGGATTGTAATGAAGGCCAAGGAAAAGGTGGTGACAAAAGCAACAGGAGCAAAAACATCCATAAGAGAGATAACCATTATGGATCAAGAGTACATATATTTTTACCTTATAAATTTACAATGCTTTATTAAATATTCATAATAAGTTGTATACTTCTAATACACATAGAGATATATATAATAGAAAAACTCCCATAAATACACTTCAAACATATAATATTTATAATTTACAAAATATTAATAATAATAACAAAGTTTTAAATTGATTGTATTTGTAGGTATCGATCCATTATTGTCTCTTTATGGGATGCATGGCTCAAAATGAAGGATCCATTGTACAAAATATGGTTGAAGAGAGGCCATTTATTGCAATTAGCAATTTGATATCACCAAAGATCTACAACGGTAACATAAAAAACTATTACATAAACAATACTTTATTTTTATAAGGCCTTAAATTATGTTTGTATATAATGATGTGTATAACTTTCTCTACATTAGATTATGAGCGATACACAATTATCATGCATATTAATAAACAAATTACAATTACATGATTTAAGTTGTTATTTACAAATAAAAACAATGTTCTTTTCAATTATTTAATTTATTGGAGTAAGCTGTGAGTATTTAATTTAATTTTTAATTCTTATTACAATCATACATATTGTTGGGAGTATTTATTACCTGTGAGTATTTATTTAATAGATAATTAAAAGGAAAGAAAAATGATTGTTAATATTTATTCCACTGCAGCATGCATGTTTACAATCATACATATTGCTAGGAGTATTTATTTGAATTTTACTCTCCCGTACACAACTATTATGTATCATCTTTTGCTCTTATATTGTTCACATTTAATTGATTAGGGCAATTGCAAATGCAAACCAGTGCAGCATCTCTTCTTCAAATAAACAAGGCGTGTGAGGAAAACAACCATATGCGTATATGGTATACTCTAAATTCTTGATACGATATAAAAAAAATATCACACTTTACTTTAAAAAAAAAATTACTTCCTACTTTTTGTATTGTTTTAGGTTACAGACACATGGCAGGCCTGTGAATATAATTGAAATGTGAATGGCACGAAAAATGAAGGATTTGGATAGGATCACCTTGCAACAAATTTACTACAATCGTGCAGACATAATTGAGGTAAAATTAACAAATATCATAAATAATCAACATATTCTTTGGTTGAGATATCTATATCCATAAAAATGGTTTGCAATTACAGGGAAAGAACTATTGTTTAAGAGGATTTGTCGACAAGGTAATGAAAAAAACATCTATATGGTATGAATCATGCACAAAATGCACCTCCTCTGTTGACAAGAATGACGGCAACAAGATGTGTAAAAAGTGCAACGATGTCGTGGAAACAACTCCAAGGTAATAAGAAAAAAACAAATCCATTTTAACTCAAATCGTTCCATATTCATTAGGGAGAAGAATCATCCGGTTACTATCAAGGCTTGAGCTTGCAATCAACCACCGAATTTCAATTTCTCATCAAAATAAATCATAAGTCCTACAACTCAAGAGGAGAAATGAACGTGGTTGCAGAAGCAATAGCAAGATTAAAACCTACCAATGATGATAACGTGAACGAAAGGTCATCAGAATCTCCCAAATCTCTAAGTGATCTGCAAAAGAATCAAGGGGCGCCACAAAAAAAGCAAGTTCTAAGAAAAAAACGCGTCGCTGACAAGATAAAGGAAGACGACAATGATAGTGTAATTGAAATCGAGGATAATGAAACAATCAGCAGTCTTAAAAATAAGTGTGTGCGGAAAAATTCAAAAGGAAAGGGAAAGAAGTCATCCTCTCCGATCATCAACATAAAGAAAGGGAAGAGTTGAAGACCATAGTTACTTCTTTAGATCATTTAAATTTAAGAACATTCTTTAGTTACTGTTTAAATTTAAGAACAATATTTTGTTACTTAATTTCTTGCTATAGTTCATTTACTTTACATTTTTAAAAAATTTCATCTACTATATATTTTACCTTAGAAAATTGATAATTTATCCCGACCACTACATACTTTCTATTAAGAGAGAGTTTACTAAAAAATAGTACCATAAAACACACATCTCCTCGTAAACTAAATTAGAAAAATTAATTTTCCCCACGTGCATCGCACGTGTCCCTTACTATACTAGTTAATTAGAAAACGAGCAGAAGAAGAAAAGTGAAAGCGAGAAATGAAAATAGAAAAAAAGAACATCGGAATATAAAGCAACCAGAGGTTGACAAATATGTAGAGCAGATAAATAAAGCAGAATGGTGGTGGCTTCAAAATTTGGTTGAGTGCAGATACAACAAAGCAGAGAGAAAAGAAAAAGAAATATACATACACACGAATATATATTATTATATATATGTATGTATCCAGTATCTACCTCCGTTTTCATCCAATCTCCAGCTCGAGTTTTTCTATCTGGAGGAAATTTCCTCTTGGGATACTTATTTTTTAACATATATAAGTGAATTGAAGATTACCCGAGAGGTAAATGCGGTTGCTATAAGCTGCTACTGTTTTTGTAAGTTTCTCTGTGACTGAATGTGCATCCTTGTTTCAAGCTTGAATGTTGCATGTTTTATTGTTTCCTCCAAGAAAATCAAATATTTTGTAGATTTAAAATCCAATGCGAGGCAAGATCTGAAACTTTAATGGTTTTGTTAAATTTTGTGTTTAACTAAGAGGTAATGTAGGACGAAAGGGAGGAATGTTCATGTCTCTGATTTCACCTATTACTTTTTTTTCGTTCTTTTCTTTTTTCTTCTCCATTGTTCATTAAAAGTATTCTGAATTTTGCTACTCCGATAATCCAATTTTTCCTTTGCTCTATTTGTTTACGATATTGTTAAATTTAGTGAACTTATGGCATCTGAAATACAGTCGAAAATCAAGTAGAGAGGTTCTATGTGGAGAAGGCCAGTCCAGATGTTTTCATAAATATTTTACTTCCATTTTAATTTGTGAACATCTATGGTGGATTATGAAACTATAGGCTAAAACTTTGTATAATGTTTCATTTGGTTTTCCGATTTGAATAGACATAGCTTAGTCTAGCATGAAACAGTCTTTCTAGCAAAGGAATCGCAATTTTAATGGAGACTAACCAATTTGAAGGCATTGCAGTTGTTTGCACCTGGGTGTTGATCCTTCTTTTGCAAACCATTTTCCTTTTGTGGTTGAGGATTAGAAATTCCACGTTAAGGCTCTTCATATGAGTTGGTCTAAATGCCCAGTGGGTGTTGGTTGTCAATTGACTAAAATATTCACCTAATTCATATGTTTAGGATACCATTTCATTGCTTCAAGCTTCAACTTAATTGGCATTTGACTTTATTCTCATTCAAATGTTGTTCAACATGTTAGGCTTGAAAGATTCGAATTATCTGAGGAAACAAGGGAGAGGATGGACTATGAGAATTTTGAGGAGGAAAGGAGATCCAAGATTGGGGCTTTCAGGAAAAGGGCAATAAATGCATCGAACAAGTTCGCTCATTCTCTCAAGAAAAGTGGGACAAAGAAGGTCGATTTTGGAGTCCATTCCATTTCCATTGAGGATTTTCGAGATGCAAAGGAAGAGAGTGCTGTCTGTTACCTGCGCAAGAAGCTCCTTGAAAGAGGCCTGCTTCCAGTCAGACATGATGATTATCATACTTTGTTGAGGTTAGCTGTTCAAACCCACTTGTTAGTGAAGCAGACAAATTCAGAAAGTATATTGAATAATGTATATATTGGTTTATTTAAGGCATGGACTAGAACGTGCATTTGTAAGTGGAAATTTCGGGTGAAATTTTGAAAGTTTTATCGGGAGGAGAACATGTAAAATGATGCTGCTTTTGTTTCAATTCGCCAACGTAGAACCTAAGAGCAACCGCAACCCTGCGCTATCTCTCTCTTTTTGTGCTAAATTAGCGTAAAATACTACTCCAATGCTGCGGCAGATTATGGCGCTAGATGAGAGATAGCAACAGTGTTGCGCCACATCTGGCGCAACACTGTAGCATCTCTACAATTTTTTTTTTTTTTTTTTTTTTAATGTAATATTAATGATAAATTTATGTATAATGTGTATTAGTAAATGTATTTTTTATGCTAAATAACTTTGTGTAATGTATTTTTTATGCTAACTAATTTATAACTTTGTGTAATGTATTTTTTATGTTGAATAATTTATAACTTTGTGTAATGTATTTATTATGCTAAATAATTTTGTATTTTTTTTTATTTACGTATTACAACTTTGTGTGAGGTATTTTTTATACTAAATATATTTTTATTATTTGGGTAATAAATATTTATATAAGATGAAATATACATATATATACTAATTTATTTGAAATAAAAAATGAATAAAAAAAATAATATATTTGATATAGAGTAAAATGTAGAGATAAGGGTTGGAGACGAATGTTTAACTCTACTCTAGAGTAGAGTAAAATCCGCGCTAGAGTAGAGTTAAGGGCTGGAGATGGTCTAACAGTTTATGCATATGCTACTGAGTTTTGATGTAGATTTTTGAAAGCGAGGGACTTCAACATTGATAAGACCATCCAGACGTGGGAAGAAATGCTTGATTGGAGGAAGCATTATGGATCAGATACCATATTGGAAGTAAGGATAGTTCGCATGAAAAGGGAAAAAACTGGTTTTCACTTTATAGTTAATAGTTCTTGTCATGTATACATGCTCATGCGCATAACATGCATGCATATCTATATAATACGGGTTGAGTGTGGGGCTTGCTAACAGATGAATCATCTTGATTTGGATAACTGTTCTTTCAGGATTTTTATTTTGAGGAACTGGAAGAAGTCTTGCAATATTATCCTCAAGGATATCATGGAGTTGATAGAGAAGGCAGACCTGTTTATATTGAAAGACTTGGAAAAGCTCACCCAAGTAAACTTATGCGCATCACTTCTGTCGAGCGTTACTTAAAATATCATGTTCAGGAATTTGAGAAAGCTCTACATGAGAAGTTTCCGGCCTGTTCCATTGCTGCAAAGAGAAGAATATGTTCAACCACGACAATTTTGGATGTACAGGGACTGGTTAGTAGATGAACCGCCAACAAGTGTTCATATTACTCTCTTACTATATTTTGTTCTACATTCGTTGTATGAATAAATATGTTAGCTTCCTGGAGAAAATAGACTAGTGCGTAGTCCTCATTCTGCAATTTTTAACTTTTAAATACCTTTGTTTTTCACTTTAAACTGTTCAGCAATAGGAGTATCTCTTATTATAGAAACAATTTTATCAATTTTCAGTGCCATGGCATGAAGATTTTTTTTATTCACTGTCCTATTGTAAGGAATTTTCTTGTCGTATGTGTGACAAACGCAGAAATATATTTAATGGAGCTAAAAATGGTGTGAATTGTTTCAGGGTGTTAAAAATTTCACTAAGACTGCTGCTAGTCTATTGGCTTCCTTGGCTAAGATTGATAATAGTTACTATCCAGAGGTATTTTCCTTCTTCATCATATTATAAAGAGAGCGGTTGTTTCTTTTATTATTCTTTAGCTGAAAATCTTTTTCTTTGTAATTTTGGATTTACAGTATATTTATTCGCTATAGCTATTTCCTGTTATATATGCAGACACTCCATTGCATGTATATTGTTAATGCTGGACCTGGATTCAAGAGAGTGCTTTGGCCTGCCGCACAGAAGTTCTTGGATGCAAAAACTATTTCTAAAATACATGTTAGCATATAATTTCTCCTTTCTTTATGTTTGCCCGTGTATTGGAGCTTTGACTGATAACCACGTGACGTCTATTGTACAGGTTTTGGATTCCAAGTCTTTAGTGAAGCTATTGGAAGCTATTGATCCATGGTTTGTTTCTCTTCTCTACTTCAGTATTTGCTTTCTGATTAAGTTTTTACCTAACATCTTTCTCTTCTGCCAGTCAACTACCTGACTTTTTGGGTGGATCATGCACTTGCTCAATGGAGGGAGGTTGCCTAAGGTCTAATAAGGGTCCATGGAATGTCCCTGAAATTATGAAGGTAAATGCATTTGTGCAGTTTATTCTTGAGATTTGCACTGAATAACGACATGATTAGAGAATATTTCTAGTCGAAATGTAATGTGTGTCGAAAATGACTTTCTGTAGGTTGTGTACAGTGCTGAAGCAGCAATGCAGATTGCCAGAACTGCCAGTGACTTGTATATTGAAATCCATCCATTTAAGGTTGCAATGGTCGTAATTAAGTTGTTCTTATTCTCTGTGCAGCGCGTAACATTTTTGTCATGTAATATTCTCAGGGAAAACATGGTGATTCTTCACTTTCATCATTGGCAAATGCTGATGATCATAGCTCCCCAACAAGGCATAGTAGTAATTCAAATATTTCAGGACTCGCCACAGACCATGAAGTGAGTATGATAAGATCCTTATCATTGTGAATCATTCTCAATAGAAACCTACAATATTCTTTGGAGTTCACTGTGTTTGTTCTTATTGATTTTGGTAATAATATCCCATCGTGAGCTTGCTTGCACATGATTTTTCACGGTAGTCCCCTGTATTTGGTGCATTCTCCTGAGCCCTATTCATCAATTGATGAATATAACAATTTTTTTAATTTTCCTTTTCAGCCCAGAACATCAGATCTATGTATCTATTATAGTTGTGATGAATATTTTAGTACCGAATCTAAATATGGGGAGGATGAGCTGAGTGGGGAGGACGAATCTCTAGGTATGTATAATGGAAGAAAATCTGGTGCTGATGCAAGACTAAGTATGAAAGGTATGCTATGGAATTATTAGACAACTCTCATATTGTGCCACATATACCAATAAGGATTTTATTATTATTTTCTATTGAGAAGCAAATTGTGGGTGTTTTATGTTCGCCTTTTTGTAGTAAAACATGCTGCTGTATCGCAATGTTCATTTTTGTAGTAAAATGTGCAGTAATTTTTAATTTGTGTAGGTACTCTTGTTACATACTGGTTGAATGTCATTGTGAAGAGAAGCTTCCGGTATATGTCGAGAACAGTAAAATCTATTACGACAAAGCTTATTGGTTCCATCCGAAATGCACCGTTTGAATATCGAATGGGACAGTCAAATGTGTGTGCACCCAATAGACTCAGAGACCATGAACCAAATACCCGATCTTGCATAAAAGTAAGAAAAGCAGTTACTGAAGAGGACAAGTTTCGATCATGTGTACAACGTCTAAAGAGGCTAGAAACGATGCTGGAAGAACTTAACAACAAACCTGCTGAAATTCCACTTGACAAGGACCAAATTCTTCAGCAGTCGATAGAGAGGATAAAGTCTATCGAGTTTGACCTTGAGAAGACAAAGAGGGTAACTAATTTATCATCCTTGTTTGTCTCTTCAATAGCTGGCCTGTCTCGTCTATAGACCATAACTACAATTTATTCATAATAATTTTTTTTTCAGGTATTGCAGGATACAACGGTGAAGCAGCTTCAGATTGTCGAGTTACTAGAAAATATGCTGGAGTCCAAATTTCAGGCAAGTCAAACTTATTTGGCCAGTTGGGTTATTTTGGATGGTTTTGATAAAATTGTTTTTTATTTTTATGTTATGTTTTGCTAATTCATTAGCTAATGTCACACAAAATCTCCCTACTCTATGCAGAGACGAAGGTTTTTCTGTCGAAGTCTGGGATTGTTTTAGACTCAGAAACAACAAAAGGTCAAATGTGTGATAACAGGATTAACCTTTAAATGCAGCTCTATTTTGAGCAACTTAGAGGTTTTTATTAGAGGGCAGTTGCATTATATTCCATCCATACGAGATTGCTGTGTTTTCCCAAAAAACTACCGCCTACTGGATTTCAAAGCTCCAATTTAGTGGAAACTCGTATTGTCTGCAGTAAGAGATTGCCGAGAAAGTAGTTCGTAAAACTAGTTAGTAAGATCAATAACAAGACTGCCCAATTGTTGATTAAATTACCCAAGAAGCATGTTCATAATATGTATAAATCTTTGTTGAACTTTTAGTCGCTTGAATTACATAAATGTGAAGAGCTATAATAAAACTGAAATAAGTTGAACGATAAGAGCATTTCGCATTGACTTTTGTTGAACATTTTGAAAACCATCTCAATGCGCACTACAGGCCATAAGGTCATTTTTTGAAGTTGTCATATTTCAACGCACAGTTGCCTTTCAAATATGGCATACTGTTCCAGCTTAGTTGACCTTTCCCAAGTTCCCAACAAGATCACATTATGCCATTATGTATATGGGGATGACTACTTATGGAACCATTCCAAAAGTTCCGTCACGACTGTAGTATTTCCCTATGTATATATCTTGTTTTTAAAATATTTTTTCTTTCTGGCGTTTGACCATCAGGATTTAATAGCACAGTCAAGTTATTGGTCAAATATAGATGAACTAAATAATTGTAGAGTGAAAATAAGTGTTATTTTCACATAAGAAATTATAGACAGTCCATCTCATTAGCTTTTTTNATTACAAGCGGCCAACTAGCCGACTAAAACACCTAAACAAATGAGTGTCTATTGCCTAGAATAAACTAAACTAAACGTACCCACAAACTACAATAGTAGTAATTTACACTCCACAAGTGGAGAATTATAACTCCAATAATGGAGAATTCTAGCTCCAAAAATGGAGAATACAACACAAAAAAAATAAAAAAAAATACACTAAACACAACACCATGTGTCACAGGGTCAGTTTTCAGGCCCAAATTTTTGCCTGATCACCCGTTCAGTCTGATCTCCCCGACCAGTCAGCCTTCATCGTGACCCGTCAATCATCACTTGCCCATATAAATATAGTTGGCAGTGCAAGCTATCACTCGCGGAAGCATCAAGTAAATATACAAGTGACACAACACATTTACGCTCTCGCGCCCAACCCAAAGGCTATAATTACTCAATCGCACAATGAGAAATACAATGGCTCGCAAACACACGATACAACACCGTATTCAAGTTATCTTTCAAGCTATCTTACGCACGCAGACATGTTCTAGTATATCTTGGTCTTACTCATGTATCAAGGGACGCCACCCATGGTTTTACACACCTATTTAACGTTCGCCAAATTTAGTACCGACCTTATAGACATTGGCCTTACACACGCTACAAACACTTCACGTATCCTTACACATGCCTCACTAGAATATTTGTACTATGACCTCGCTCACCTCGCTCGTTGCCTCGCTTGCTCGGTCTCACGTTGCCCTTGTGTTTGATGTATCACTCGACTTAGGCTCGCCGAGTTCAGCCTACTCGGCCTCGCATGTCTCGCCCGTCTCGCTTTCCAAAATTCCAAAATGGTATATATGTATTTAATTTTGGCGGAATTTTTTTGCTCATTATTTATGATAAATAGTTATTAATTTTTTTTATTTTTATTTTTTTTGGGTGCAAAAGTAGTTATTCTTTATGTATATGTATATATATATACTAATCTTGTAGCAGAAAAAAATTTTGCATTTTTCTGAACGGAGTGATGCCAAAATTATTCTAAAAAAAAATTAGATGCACACTTTGCAACATAATCCTGCGACCAAATTTATCATATTGCCTCTTTCGTGTTTTTCACTTCCTTTATTATAGTACTAGCAAAGTGCACGTGCAGATGCACGTGATGGCAAATTTATTTTGCCACTTAAATTTAATAAAATAAATTGAATAATTTATGACAAATATCATTGCAGAAATGAAATAAAATGTAGAACGAAAGAGCTTGTAATTATTTTTTTTTAAAAAAAATAACATAATGATGTCCTAATATTGAAAAAATAAAAATAACATATTACAACCCCAACATAAATATATAAAAAATGAGTCATCAAAGGGGGAAAAACTAAATATCAAAACAAAAAGATCTAATGTATATTATAGATGCATTAGTTCTTTTATTTATTTATGTTAGATGATTCAAACGTGGTTTTCAGTCAGGTTTTGACATTTTCATAAGAAAAAATCATACTGATTGGAGTTCAATACATCAATAGTATTGCAAAAACTTTTGTTAATTCATTTAGCAAAACGTCTATTTTATTTAAAATTACGGATTGACGAAGTTAACCCCGAAGCTTTGGTAGTGGATTGTTTCATAATAGCCTATGGTTTTTTTTTTATGCTCTCTATTATAAACTATTTCATTATTATCTTTCATATAGATAAATTGGTATCTACCACATGAAGGCATAGCCCTACAGGATGGGAATGAATTTCATCTCTAAAGAAATGTTGGACTTTCCAAAATCTTGGTTTCATGTATTTCTCCCAAGGCGTTAAATTATATTTTTAAATAATCAAATTACATGAAAGTACATTATCTAAAGTAATTGCACATATGTTCGAGCACAACATACCAATGAGATTGTAAATATTCCTATAAAAAAGTGACAAATTCATTCAAACATTCAAAAATGTTTTGATCAGACTCCGACATTCCCTTTCCAATATTATTTATTTGGAAGATAGACGAACTATATAATCTATTATTTACAAATCATTGACTATCTTAATTGTTGCAATGATTTTACAGTTTTTTTTTATCATAATATATTTTACATTCGTTCGGATTTACAATATTTATGTGTCTAATAACATTTTAATGCTTTTATTGTCCAAGTTTTTGCATCATACATAATGCTTCAAAAATTTAAGATAAAGATCGTTTCTTGACTCTTCAACAATAATAAAACAAAACAATGAAACAATATTAAGAAACATATCATTTTCTAAAATATTTGAGATGAGAAGAATAACAATTATATTATATTATGATATTCTTACTCATATGTAACGAAGTCATTATCAAAATCTACATTATGAATTACAATGTTTTTATTTTTTAATTATTTAAATTTTAAAATTAAAATATATGATTATTATTTATGAGAACTAATTTTCTTATAGAGCCCATATATTTAAACGCTTGCAACAAAAAAATAGTAATTTAAAAGACTTTTGCTTCTAGATATTGGTATTCACATTTCTCTAAGAAAATTCAGACTTTTTATTTTCCATATTGCATAACTATTGTTTCATTTGTTTCTTATTATATTCACCAATAATATTTTATTTGTTAAAAGAATTAGATTACGTCATATGTATTGCGTTACTTTTTTGTACGTATTTTATATACTGAAGTTGTCATAAAAATATTCCATTTATTAGTCTACAACTAATATAATCACATATGATAAATACTATTTAATATTACTTATTTATTTATTTATAATAATAATAATAATATATTTGATAAAAATGTACTTTTACACTATTTGTAAGATTAAAAAGTTTATAATTTTTTTCTATTGTTTGATATAATATTAAGTAAATAACTCATTTTTATATTCATTGAAAATATATGTTACAACCATTATGGTATTCTCTTTCATACAGATTGAATAATAGTTTAACATACAACCCACATGTTTATCTTATGTTATTTTATACTTAATAAAATTGATTTAACATTTATAATTTATGAAAATATATATGACACATGCCCATTTTCAATGCAAAAAATATATGTATTTTTATGTACTTAGGAGTTCTTGTTAAATAAATGTGCATCTTATGTATGTTTTGTATTTCTCATCAGCGAGCTCCAACTGATATATGGTATTAATTAATTTTATCACTTTTTTTACCTTCGTATTAATCCCGAGATATAAACTTTCTCATTGTTTTGTCTTACCTTTTTATTACGTTAAATATCATTCTTACCGCTTGTTTAGTTATTATAATACTAATAAAATAATTAAAGACTTTTCACCCGAGATGTATATGTGTTGTTTTTTAAAAAATACTAATTATCATAAATTAAATGATAATTACTTTGAGTGTTATATTTTTATCATTATCAACAATTTTCTTTATACTTATTTTCGCATAATATCATATATAATGCAATTTTTTTAATTGATTTGGAGCCCTATTTTCACTGCAAGAAAAGAATGAAATTTCTTTAAAAATTTCAACCAAAAAATATATTATAGCAGAATTTCAACGACAATTTAACGAATATTTCAATGGTATTACTCTCGTTTGAACTCTACACCTCAAAGCCCAATACTCAATAAATCAAATCAGCCCAATCCCTCAACAACATCATAGCTACACGCTCAAATCGTACGCGACAAACTCCACCAAGACAGGGGAACTTGAAATATGCCCGCATCACGATGATCGCCGGTCGAATTAGTTGTCATATTCCCTAACCTGCGGAAATTAGATTCAAAGTCAGCTATAGAAACTAACCAGTGAAACACATCCATGCACTTGGAAGGAAAAAAGGACCATTAACTTACAAGAAACACATCCACACACACACACACACAATCACATACACGTGACAGAAATTTTATTCCCGGTTTTATAGTATCCTAAATATTTAAGAGTTATCATTATTGTTTTGTAGCAGTGAACAATTTTTTACACCAACTCTTTTTGTGGTCCATTTACTAAAAATTTGCTTTGAGCCACAAGCAATAAATTCTTGAATGTTCATTTACAATTTACAAGCATATAATTTCCACGAGCTTATGCATAAAAGTCCTCTAAACATTCCAACTTAACCTACATTCTTAAGATAAACTACTGAATCAAGTCAAAATAAGATCTCTGTGCTTATTTACCTTTTGCCATAATCAAAGACATTATATGAGAACTTTTATGATTGTTACGTAGCATTGACGAAAAAATCATGAGCATCAATTAATATGGTATAATCCTACATAAAATGTAATAAACAATACATCATCATCTCATACATTCCAAAGTAAACAACAAAACTTTGAAGACCCAAAAAAACAACCAAACTTTTGAAAAACATAAGTACCTCTCAATATACTCAGGAGCTCCATGCTTGAAATGAGTACCTCCACCAGGAAACCACCATAGCTTATCCTTCTGATTCACCCAATTTTGCCCTCCTTTAACCTCTGCAAGATGCGTATGGTTCACATTGCTTCGCCAAACGTAGTCCCTACTGGTGGGCGGTGGGCTACCTTATCAGTATCTTATAGTCATTTAGTGGTGGAACTAAACAAGCATCCAACAAAGGGAGGACAATGCCACTCAAGCTCCTCTTTTCTACGGCAGCTTCGGTGACAACGGGGAGGTCGTGGTGTCGAAACGCTCGAGTAGCAAGAACTTAAGAAAAAAATTAAAATTTTTTAAGTAATGTCCCAAATATCGTATTTTATCTTTTTTTTTTTTTTTCTCAAATTTGCTGAATGTTTCACATATTGCAAGGTTAGTGGAGTTCATTTTTCAGGTGAACTTAAGGGGTAGTTCTTGAAAATATCTAATTTTATTTATTCGAATAAAATATTGGACTGAATAACCATAAATATGCATATATGCTTTATCAATTAGTGTTGGTAAAAAATAAATATATGATTATTTATTTCTATTGAATTGTAATTGAAGCCTGCAGTGTGCTTTCATCTTGTGCAGGTAGACCATTCAATAATAGAGACTTACTGTCAATTTATTTATTGTTTATAATTAGCTAAATCTGAGGTGTAAGCTTGTAACAAATAGCAAAAAGAGTCAAAAGAATAAACCAAAAACAAACCATATCATAACAAATTCAATAGCAAAAAAGCACACTCAATTAACAAAATTCATGGTTATTGATAATATGAAACGAATTGATTTCATATTTAGATAGCAGTAGGATTCAGTCCTTCACTGTATTTAACATCAAAGCATGAATTTATTATTTACCAATTAAAAATCCCATTACAACTCGAAAAAGGAAAGAGGAAAAACCCATTACCAGGAGATTTTGCGAAAGAGGACCACCGCGGTGCGCCTTTGAACGGCCAATTTCCGTGAGTCCAGTGATTGTATATTTGCATATCGTATTCTGAGATCTAAGAAGTGGAATCTTTTGGGACTTTCCACGTTTTTTTTTTTGCACAGAGAATAGAACGAATATCTGTTTGGTTAGGTATTAGATCATTATATAAATATTAAGTATAGAGATATTATTAAATTACGAATTTGACATTATAAATATGAAAACTGTAAGAGTATTGTAGGCAAAATATATTTTTACAGATTCATTGGTACTTTTATAATAGTAGAGATAGAGATAGAGATAGAGAAGAGAAGAGATAGAGATAGAGATAGAGATAGAGATAGAGATAACCTAATAAGAGCTTCCGCAATGCTGCGCCACATAGCCCATCTCTACTCTATTGTAGCGAAAATCCCTCCCCAATGCTGCGCCACAAATTAGCTCTATTTTGGAGAAAGCTACAGTGTTGCGCCACATCTGGCGCAACACTGTAGCACCGTTACAATTTTTTTTTTTTTTGCTTTTCTTTTATTGTAATATTAATGATAAATTTTTGTATAATGTGTATTAGTAAATGTATTTTTTATGCTAAATAATTGTGTAATGTATTTTTTATGTTAAATAATTTTGTGCTTTTTATTTATTGATGTATTATAATTTTATTTTGTAATTTTTTAATATTAAAATGATACTATATGAATAAAAATTTAACACACTAAAACAAGTTTATTTCATTAAAATTAAGTTGTTGATTTCCTTATCTACATATATGGTCTAAACATATATGGTCTAGTGTGTAAATTTGCACTAATTCATATATTTTCAAAAGTAACAGTTTTGATTCAATCGGTACATAGATGTATATGTATCTTCTTTAAGAAATTTAATTTATTACAATCATTTTTAAAATGTGAATATATGCTCTAAACCATATATGGTCTAGTGTGTAAATTTCTACTAATTTTTATTATTATTTGGGTAATAAACATTTATATAATATTACATATTTATATATATAGCAACTTATTCGAAATAAAAATAAATAAAATATATTTTTATTATTTGAGTAATTAACATTTTATATAAGATTAAATATATATATATATACTAATTTATTTGAAATAAAAAATAAATAAAAAAATTATATATTTAATGTAGAGTAAAATGTAGAGATAAGGACTGGAGATGAATGTTCAACTCTACTCTAGAGTAAGTAAAGTCCGCGCTAGAGGAGAGATAAGGCTGGAGATGGGTTAAATGTAGCAAGCCCACATTACACTTCACAGTTTACAGCCTTTAATTATGCAGCGTTACCATTTACAAGACTCTTTTATTAGCACGCAGGCATTAAATATAAAAATAGAATTATTTAGTGAAACGCGGAAAATGAAATAACTGGCGTTGGCTGTCTCAAACTCAATGGCCTTCATGTTCTCTTTTCATTTGTCTTTTCCCGACTATTTTTCGTTTGCACCCTCCTCTTCTTTTTAATCAATCCATCAATCTACATACTTTGTTATTATTCCAGAAAACTGCTTGCTAGAAATAGAGATCTGCCATAAATCACGGCTCCCGCCATCTCCGGATTTTTTTTTCTCTTTCTGTTTTCGCATATTAGAGATATCGAATCATTTGGATCTGTAAGCACAGTGTTGTTACAGACGGGATTATTATGCGGATCAATTGTTGTTTGGTTCTGTTTGTTTGCCTCGCCGCGCTCCTCACCTCTCTCTCGTCTGCCACTCTCATCTCAGGTGTTTGTCAGTCATCTCTGCAATTAACCATCCGACTTTCATCAGTTCGCTTCACTAGTTTGCTAATTCTATTTCTTTTGTCTACTTTTGTGTTTATATCATTTTTCACTAATGCAGATGGAGTATTTGGATCTTCAGTTTTGGGGGAGAGGAGGCTCCTTCAGGCTAAGAAGCGTAAGTTACTTTTTCGTTTCTTTTTCTTCTTTTTTGTTTTAGCATAGAGAAATTTAATGATTGTTTTCAGCATCACAATTTATCTGTTTGTGGCTATCTATTTTTAA
The DNA here is from genome assembly GCA_008636005.1 of Striga asiatica. Lineage (NCBI taxonomy): Eukaryota > Viridiplantae > Streptophyta > Magnoliopsida > Lamiales > Orobanchaceae > Striga > Striga asiatica. Next base: position 260,608 of record BKCP01010514.1, read on the forward strand.
TTAGTTTAGGAATATTGTTGGGGAAATAGTCACAAAGACAATTTCTTATCACAAAATAAAAGGGTTTTGGAGAAGAATGTGATTTTTGTCGAATATTTGGGCGTGGAAATTCTGTTATCTTATTTTGCTTTAATTTTTAAAAGTAAGAACAAGACGTGTAGTATTTGGGTTTCCCCATATTCATAGGGCGAGCTTCATCTATGGTTGGTGCATAGATCTGCAAGTGTATTTGGTCCTTTTCAAAGACCCCAATTTAATTACTAAGGCCACTCATTGAAATAATTTTGTGTATTTCTGCCATTTTAATAACTAAGTGCATTTGTCATAAACTTTTGGTTCAAAGAAAGATTGTAATATATGGTGCATAGATATCCAACTTATATCATGTTTCATTAGCATTCAATACAATTATCAAGAGTGAATTTTCTTCCCACTGCCTTTTGTGTACAAAAGCTATTATAGCATCAATTATCCAGTACTGCGGCATTCTGAAACCGAAATTATTGAAGCCCGACTTATTGTGGTTTTTTCTTTTTGCATTTATTACCCAGAACATCATCACATAACACCAAAACTAATCCAAGACTGACCTCTTTTT
>BKCP01010514.1:261210-275691 GCA_008636005.1 Striga asiatica
TGAACAGAATGCCCTGTGAGCTTCGAGTTTCAGAACTACACTACATTGATCAACCAATGCAAGGGACCCCAATATGCAAAAAAGCCATGTTGCGACGCGTTTAAGGAGTTTGCATGTCCATTTGCAGATGTGCTGAATGACTTGAGCAATGATTGTGCTTCATCCATGTTCAGCTACATTAACCTCCATGGGAGGTATCCTCCAGGCCTTTTTGCCAACGAATGCCGGGATAGCCGACAGGGGCTCGAGTGTCCTGCTCCGCCACCTGGCTCTAACAGGTCCACCACCACTAATAATAATAATAATAATAATGCTGGTCACAAGATAGTTGGTGGTTTGTGGATGCTAATTTTGGTCACCTTTTTGTTGATGCAATTTATGTGAGGGGGGTTGAAATTAAATCCTTTGGAATCTTTTTTCTCTTTGTTTTATTATTTTGTGGAAATTCATTAAATTTATTGGTGAACTGGGGATTTATGGTGTTTCCCTGTGTATACACTGTTTGTGTTACTCACACGTGAGACGAGTTACGTATGCGTTTTTTACTCTTCCATGATTGTATCTTTATTTATTTTGCTGTTTTTGGTGTGGTTCGAACATTTACTCTTCCATGATTGTATCTTTATTTATTTTGCTGTTTTTGGTGTGGTTCGAGCATATGGCGGGCATGCCTCCGTTGATATTTCTGACTTTCAAGTACAGCAGTATATATTGTATTGTAATGGGGACATGTATGTAAGGTTTTGCTAATGAAAGTATATATAGTATTGTAATGGGGACATGTATGTAAGGTTTTGCTAATGAACATAAGTGGGCACATAGGGTTCAATGAATNTAGTTTTATATTAATAAAGCAATTCGACTACGCATGGAAGTTTAACCCTCTTGCCCTGCCTTAAGATCACTACTAGTGACCTTTTCATGTATCTCAACGTAAATAGGAATATGAACACTGATAGAAAACAACCACCCCTTCTTTGAATTAAAGGTGAGTAAGGGTTGATCTGGTTAGAAACACAGAAAAACAGATGATCTGTATATGATTTATTTATCCTTCAGTGCTGGAAATGGCGAACACTGGCAAATATCAACAAATGCCTTGTATTTCTGTATATGGCGTCCGTATATGACCAGTTTACAGAGTTGATATACATGATGAGAGCCTTTATTAGACAACAGCGGACAACTGAGCTTAAATCTTGCAAACGAAGATTAACTCAAATTACTTTGAAAAAGGGAAAAGAAGATAAAAGAAAAGAACAGAACCAACCGACCGTATAATTATGGGGCAAATATATATTCATTTCATTGGCTTTGTGCAGTTTCTGTAGCAACTTGAAGGGAAGATTCACCACGTGAGCTTGCGCTTGGACAAGAGCCGAAACTGCTTTTTGGTCATGCACCATGAGGGGAAAGTGCTCAGCTGTATCAAACAAAAACATTTGGAAAAATTAAAGAGAAGTGCGGACTAAAGCAAATCCTACCCACTAAAATGGATCTGAAAATTTTCCACCAAATAAGTTTAGATTCTGAACAGTTCTTCAAAAGGCACGATATCTAAAGCCGATGAAAATGCTTCTGAATTGATCAGATCTTTTAAGAAATTTCATATTTTCTCCTTGGGAGAAAAAAAAAAAAATAGGCTAGTCAAACTAGCTAATGTAATCAGCTATATGCTATAAACTAACAATCAGCTATCGCTAACCGCCAAACAGGGCCACAGCCACAGAGAAGGAGTCGATCACACTATTTCTTCTACGCCAGCAGCACAATTTATAATCAATAACACCGCTTAAATAGATAGAAAAGAAGAGTTTGCGATGAGAACAACTTACATTGCTGACAAGCTTTGCCCCAAACCATGCAGAATCTGTTCCATAAGGTGGAGGAATAACTCGAATTCCGCCGGACATTGAGGCTGGTAGAAGTCCATACAGTTCTTTTTCAAGTCTTCCTGGAAACAACAAAAGGAAAAAAAAAAAATGTCCTCAAATGACAAATCAAATGTGCATCGACTTGAGAGAGAGAGAGAGAGAGAGAGAGAGATTAAACCTGCTAATCCTGGCAAGCATGCGGTGCCACCGGCCAAAACTACAGTTTTATACCAGTTATTGTCACCGCTTAGTTCAGCATCATGGCAGTGATCCATGCAAAGTCCCACTGCCTGATGAAGCCCCATCGCCTGCCTGTGGAAGTATCACAAAATACAAATCTGCCGTAAAAGACGAGCAAAACAAATTATCAACTTTGGCCTAACAAAGTTCATCCAATTTACAGTTTATCCCTTTCAATGCACTTATCCCAAATAAACACCAGCAGGCCTCCACACAGAAAGAGAGTACATCAGGGAATATTTAAATTAATATTAAAAATATCCATTACAGGGAGATTGTATGCATACATTCCTGCCATGCGAGGCTGGAACAATATCTCTCCAGTTTGAAACCGTTCTTTTGAAAGCGTAAACTGAGTGTCCGAGGAGACTGCATAAGAAGCTTCTGTATCTTTCGATAGTTCAGCTTCGTAGTCAAGGGCGACATAGCATAGGTTCTGGAAGTACCAAAAAAATTCAGAAAATATAATCCTAAGTGCTTCCAAGAATCAAAGCCACCAAAGACGAGTTTGTAAGAAACATTAGCAGTATAAAGCATGCTGCCAAGGCTTATGCAAGTACCATCCTTAGTAGACAAACAAAATTCTCTATACAAGATTTACCAGTTACACTACCTCTTTCAATGTGCGGACAGTATAAAGGGAATCAAATTGTATATTGTTCTGTTGCAACCGGTCCCGAAGAAATCCCGTCAGTTTCAGTGCTCCCATTCCCACAACTTCTACACCCACCTTATGCATCACTTTTCCATGTAAAACTGTGGGAGGGCAAAAAAAAAAAAAAGGATAAGATTTAGGTCCTCAGTGAACGGCTGGTTAGACCAATTTTCTAGAGAATATTTAAAGAAGTCTAACACACATGTTAGATACTCCTGAAATGCTAATAATAAATAGATAGACTTTACTTGGAACAACAGAGGTCTGATTGAAACCAACATTCACTACAATTCCTGATGTACGTCTTGCTGCAAACAAAGCCAAAGTAGCCTACATTTTGAATAAGAGTAAAGTTATGTCAAGAAACTCAATTTGACAACAATTGATCAAACACGATATACAATTATGGTGCCAAACATTGTCCAATTTTTCCTGCATGTTAACAATAAAAGCAATAAGCTGGAAACAAACTCTCTATTTCACATGTATATGTAGAAACTTGTGTAGAAATCTGGCAGTTCAATCCCACAGTACAAAGTGCTGATGAAAATTGAGCTTCAGTTAACATGACGTGTGACCTTGAATGGAGCAATGATTATTTTTCACACAGAAATTATGCTAGCTGGAGATGTCAATAAAACACAATTCTATTTTCGTCTCTCATAAAAGGGAAAAGAAAAAAAGAAAGGAAAAAAAACATGACCAACAATGAATGGATATGTGAACTGAAAAGGTATGGAAAAACCCAGCCCAAGCAAATGTCTTATGAGGGCATACAAGTGGTGGGCTTCTGCCATGCAATATCCAATAAATAACCTTGACTATATGTCCACAAAAGCATCAGAGTAACGTTTCTGATGCATTGCTTCTTTACTCTTTCTGCATCTGGATTTGGGTTGGGGGAGGACAAGTTACGTGTTAAAGCATATGGTCTTTTGTGTTGGTTCTATACAATTCCATCCACAAATATGCAAACAATATACAAGCCATGTTATTGTAAGGTGTCAAACGAGCAGTCCAGACGGTGTTACACAATGTCTAGTAGGAATCAAAGTTTATGACAACCCACTTACAAACAACAACAACATAGCCTTTAGTCCCAAGCAAGTCGGGGTAGCCTAGAGATGAAACCCAAGAGAAACACAAAAAGACTCGAACCGAAAGGAAGAGATCGAAAAAAAAAAAAAAAAAAAAAACGAGAGAGAGAGAAAGGAGCAAAAGTCACGGTTTTGGCACGTTGATAGCGAGCCTCCAAGCGCTCCTATCCACCGCTAAATCCTTGGAGATATTCCAATCTTTAAGGTCTCTCTTAACCGACTCTTCCCAAGTGAGTTTAGGCCGACCTCTACCTCTCTTAACATTCTCGACCCGCTGTAGAACTCCCCTACGCACCGGTGCATCAGGAGGCCTCCGTTGTACATGTCCGAACCACGTCCGAACCACCTCAGCCGATGTTGAACCAATTTCTCCTCAATTGGAACCACCCCGACCCTATCTCGAATATCCTCATTCCGAATTTTATCCCTGCTTGTGTGCCCGCAGAACCAACGCAACATAAGCATCTCTGCTACACTTAGTTGTTGGACATGTTGCCTTTTTGTAGGCCAACATTCAGCACCGTATAGCATCGCCGGGCGAATCGCCGTCCTATAGAACTTACCTTTTAGCCTTTGTGACACCCTCTTATCACAGAGAACGCCAGACGCCTGACGCCATTTCAACCAACCGGCTGCAATTCTATGCCTAACATCAGCATCAATGCCGCCACCCTTTTGTAGCATCGATCCCAAATACCGGAAAGTCTCCTTCTTGGCCACCACTTGCCCGTCAACAAAATTTAAATAAAGACCAACTCAAACAATGAATAGAATAGTATATGTTCAAGATGATACTTCCATGTTCAAATTAGGCGTTTGAAATATGGTTGGACGGTTTTATCCAAGAAAATTACCTGATTGATGGCACATACAGCAGGAACATTCATCTCGAATAATGTTGAGTAGATCGCATCTTTTAGTTGTCTTCGAGAACTTTTTGCAGACTCGGTATCTAATTTGATATGGTGCAAACATCAATGGAAAACATTAGGTAGACAATAGCATGGCTGACCAACTAAACTGACAACAGAAATAACAGAAGTGAAAGAGAAGGGTTTCGGTGAATTTCAAAAACATCATTATTTTGGATAAAAAAAATTTAAAAAATATAAAACCTTTCTCAATTTTGTGTCATTCTTCCAGGCGCAAAGTTCAAGAAAACACATGATTCCAGAAAATTAAAGGAATCAAAGAGCTTTTAGCTGAAAAGCTAGCCAAGAGAGTTTCTGAAGACAAAAATTAAAAAATTCAAATGACAAATCAAAGAAGCTAACCATCAGAATGACAGAGTGGTAATGATACGACAATTGGTTGCGTCAATGTTTTCAACTGCATCCTGCATGCCATGGAGCCCATACTTAAATTTCCGTGAACAAAGAAACCAATCAAGACAATAAAGGTGCAATTGGATCAAGAAAATTTTCAAAAAAAAAAAATCCCGTTCTAAAATTGAGATGCAAAGGTGAAATGTTCTTTAAAAAACTAATATAAATATGAGATTGTTTATGAAAATATGATAAAACTAAATGATTATAGCTGATGTAATATTAAAATAATAAAATATGTATTGATGATTGGCAATTAGGGTGAATAGTACTTTTGTTGGAAAATATATAATAATTATTAATTTTTATTTTTTGATTGCATTAGTAGGATTGGAAAGAAAAACTGCGATAAAATAATTAGTGTAAAGAGGAATTAACTGATCCTATTCTTCATACTCAAGAGTACAATGTACAATGATATATATACTAGTCTATTGAGCAGATAAAGAAGGAAAATAAATCAACAACCCTAATCTACTTCGAGCTAAATCTTCTGATTTAATTTAACATATCCAGTAGAAATGAACCCTTCTTCTACTGTCACGAACAAAGTGACAATTTATCTAGATATGTTTGGTTCTTTTACGAAATACCAATATGTAACGCTGCTTGGTTGTCAACACAAAGACACGGGAAGATTTCTTTCTTGCTTCTCATTATATCTCTGCCCCTCGAAACTATTTCAAGATTTCAAACTTGTCTAAAAATGTGCATGAAGAAAAGACTTCAATTCTGAAATCCCATCACTATCATTTCTTGCGATTCCATCAACATGCACAATGACAAATGAATCCATGAGTAGTGCTTGATAGAACACGAAATCATCGGATTTGCATCTTGTTAAACCATAATTCTAAATGATTTGATTGAATCTATGAAACCAAGTTCGAGGACTTTGCTTTAACCCATATAAGGATTTATGAAGTCAGCATATATTCCCGTGCTGCCCCTGAGCAACAAACCCAATTTCTTGGTCCATATGGTCATATCTTGAAGGAAGCTATGGAGAAAAGCATTTTTAATATCAATCTAATAAAAGAGCCAATCAAAATTGGCAGCCAGGGATATGAATAGTATGAGTATTTGGACATCAGTAAATTTCTCTACGGAATAATCAGTGCCATACATCTGAACAAGCCCTTTAACAACCAAACAAGTCTTAGGCAAAAGAGTCATCTGGATTCACACCGTGAATACCCACCTGCACCAAATCGCCTTGTTGCCAATAGGTAAATCGACTAAAGTCCATGCAACATTATGATTAATAGCATTCATTTCTTCAATCATGGCAGTAAGCCAACTAGAATGGGCAAAAGCTTCACCTACAATCTTAGGAACAAAGATGGAATCTATACAATAAATGAAAATGAAAGGGCAGACAAATGATTATAGGAAACAACAGATGCAATGAGATGTACATGAATGTTTACTTTCCGAAGAGCAATGGGAAGGTCATAGGTTGTAGGTGTTTCAAAGGTTGGTGGACTAGGTGTAGGGATTTCCACTGAAGAACATGAATCTGACTCCGTCAGGATCTCCGAAGTTGAATGTGGGCATTGAGTATAAACTTGAATAATGGGGGACGAATGTGAGGCTAGATAGAATAGAAGACTTGGAAAGAGGAGACTTAAGTACTGGAACAGAATATACTAAAATATCATCATCCTCCTGGCAACAAGACACGAACACAAAAGTAAGAAAAGCGGAAGAGTTTCATTAAAGGTAACATATCTAGACCCAATATAGCAATTAAGTACAGGGGGAAAACACCAATATCCCATTTGCACGAGAGAGTACACAGGATAACGCATTTGAGATATTTGAATCTAATTTAGTGAAATGAGGTCTAGTATCTCGTACAAAGCATGTACTACAAAAATAGTTTGGTTCTACGGGAAAACGTTCTTATTTGAAAAAAAAAATGATAAAGATGGGGACAACATTAACTTAAAAAAAGGTGGCATGCGATTAACGAGAGAACAAGTCGTAGACACAGCATCAGTCCGAAATAGTTCAGAACCATCAAATGAAACAATAATGCCCGAACAACCTCACGAAGGTGTCCATTCTTATGTTTAGCTACCTCATTGTAAGTTGATATGTCAACACAAGAAGTTTCATGCAGAATGTCATTGTCAAACAAGACTGAAAAGTAGTGAAAAAATTTCATTTTTAGCATTATTACTATGTAATGTTTGAATCGTAATGGGTACTGATTTTTAACTTCAACACAAAAGGAGAAGAAATTTTGAGTGGGTACTGATTTTTAACTTCAACACAAAAGGAGGAGAAATGTTGAAACCTCATAATAATCCATGAAATAAACCCAAGTCACCCGAAAAACAAATCAATGAACATAACAGAATAGCGACATCCATATTTAGATTCTATAAAACAAAGACCCCAGACATCAGAATGAACTCATGTGAATAGATATGCAACTCGCTTGTTTATACTAGGACCAAATGGAGTACGAGAAAGTTTAGCAAACTCACCCGACTCACAAAACAGAGTGAAAATTAGGACATAGTTTCTTTAAATTCTGAAGAGAATGATGACCTAGGCGACTGTGTATCTCAAGTGCCGAAGAGGTACAAATTAGTGATTTTGGTTGGTAAAATCCAAAATATAAAGGCCATCAGATTCACATATCTACCAATTATCTGCTTCTTCGGAAGATGATGTAAAACATAATAGTAGTGAAAAATAAGATGCTACATTTCAATGATTTTGTAAGCCTACTGACAGATTAGATTGAAGGAAAAATTAGGTAACCTTAGTAGATTGTTCTGAGAAGAGGGTAAGGTTGGTAGAGCCAAGAACCCAGTGGTGGATCCATCAACAATAGTGATAGTAGTAGTATGTGTATGTGAATGAAATGTAGAGAATGGTTGAATTACCCGCCATGGTCTGAAGCGCCAGAATAAATGACCCATTTAGATTCTTTAGATACAGACATGTAGTTGATTGAATTACCTATGTCGGCAAAAACGGCAGTACGTGGTAGGTGGTGTTTGAGGGTTCACAGTCATAGTAAGTCGCTCATACTCCTCAATCGTGATGATGACCGTATTAGAAGTAGATGAACATAGGATGGGTTTTTTTCTATATTACAGTGAAGGTTGGTTATTTTTATAGGTTAGATTTTTTGGCTTTTTGTCCAAAACCGTTGCTCACTCCTATTCCCAGTTTCTGAAAATGAAACGCAATTCCCAATTTCTAAAAATGAAACAGAACCCAAATGTCCCAAAATATCCCCTCCATAGGGAACAAATCTTCTCGAGACAGAAAAGTAACACTGGAAACCAACACCCCTACGAATCCTGAGGCCGGTGAATATTCCGATCACTTATACGCTCACACGCATCGGCACCTAAGATTGGTGGACGTAGAATTATTGGTGCATGGGACACACACGCACACAAGATTTGACCGGCGGGTTGATCTGCAAAGAAGGTTAGACCCAAAACTCCCCGAGATGGAGCACCACCAACGAGCAGAGAATAGGCTCCGAAAGAGGAAAAAATAAAGGTTCAAGAACCCGCGGGTTCTGATACCATGTAAAGGGGAATTAACTGATTCTATTCATCATACTCTAGATTACAATGTGCAATGATATATGTACTAGGCTAGGAGCAAATTAAAGGAGGAATATAAATCAACGAGCCGAATCTAGAGATTACAATAATCAACTACTTGATACACTAATACCATATATACGTTAACAAATAGTATTTTTGCAAGAAATAAAATAAAAAAAATTGTTTCATTTTCAACTTCAATGGGATAAATCTTGACTGGACAGGCAAAAATGATTTGTTACCAATTGCCAACTAAAAGGTTATGAAGCATAAGTGTTTAGCACCATGAATGCAAAATATCACACATATTCTGTATGGTAACCAATATTAAAAAATTCAAGAAAATGCAAGGGCCAACCTCTTCATTACATAAATAAGGAACAGATGTTATGAATAGGAGAACTTATAAACCTGGAACAGATTGTTGCATAGAAATTTCTAAGTTTAGAAGACATTGGGGACTCAATATTTCCAAATTCCTGCAAAATAGTATAAACAGTTGAATTCTTTAATGTAAAAGGATATGGAGCTCCAAACTGCGAGTTCCTCCTGGGAAGCATTATATTGTAAATATATGAAGAGAGCTAACCAGAAATGTGGCTGATCGTCCTGATGGAGAGGAATACTTGCTCCATCCATATTTACAATAACCAGATCCACCTACGGTTATTTGAAAATGATGTTGGTTATTATGTGCAGGATAGAGCACTATACCAATTGAAACTCCTATAGTTTTATAGCTATGAAAAGATACATTTTCGTCATATAGAACTTCGATCTTCCATTTACTTGGATGTGTATATAGGGATTAGAAATCATTTTAAGCCTAACTAGGTTACAGAAATGCAACAAAGGAAGGTGGGTGACACTTCAGAAAGTGATAGCCGAAGTCAATTCAGACAAAATCCTAGAATAACTAACATCTGAAGACAAGATTTTGATATTTGATCTATTTTGGAAAGTGGGTATAATAGAGATTGTTGGCAATCAGAAAGATGTGGTCCAAGTGCCAACTGTTGATAATATACCATCAATTATAAGAGCTCCAGGAACTTCCTCGCGCTGACCGAATATTTGCATAAAGGACAGGTCATGCATTTGAGCAGGAAAAGCTCTGCAAATACAATAAACATCTAAAATTATTGTCCTTACTAACAGTAGCTAAATATCCATAACAGTAGCTAAATATCCAATAAATCTGAGCATATACTCAGAACAAAGCATGAAATAATACAGGTAAAGATATTAGCAACAATCAATTTAAAGATACATCTGCATTTGAAGGATATAAAGACATACTTTCATCGAGGGCTAACAAATAAATAAAAATGACCCACAGCAGAATGAGTTGATACAAAAAATTATCAGTCAACCTCAACTGTCACATACACAATTCACTCACTAAGAGAACCACTCAATTCATTGTCTTGGATGGTAAAAGGAAAGGCATTATTACTTATGTAAAGCTTAAATTCCACATTTATTAAGTACCCAGCTTCAGTCACAGTTATCTTCAATGGAGTTCAAAATTGAAGATAAATAATTAGGTTCCTTAATCAACTACAAATCCCACCCTGCAACAACAGCCCTATCCTGATTCATCACATACTCAGCACATATAATTTCATAAACAGCGCAACTGCGAGAATCACGTAATAAAACATGTACAGCTGCATAATAATACCCAACAAGAAATGAAAAGCCTATAAAAGCATTTTTTTTTTATTTATCCGTCATTTAAGAAATAATCGTACTGCAGAGGATAACCGGATCGTAAGTGAGTTTCAGCGAAGAATACAGAGTCCCAAGGCTCCGGCTGATTCTGCAGAAAATAAATCCAGAGCCGATTATCCGACAACAGAAACTTCCACGATCTACACACCGCTCTCAGCTTCGCCGACTCTTTCGGGCCGAGGATTTTGACAATCTGCATTAATATGTCGAACGGAATCCGGTCGAACTCCCCGGTCGACGAGGCGGGCTCCGAAAACAAATTCGGGCTGGATACGCGGCCCGAGCCCGAGGGGGAACATGATCGGTGGGTGACGGATACCCAGAGCTTCCGAATCAGAGAATTCATGGCTGATGGTAAATCAGAGCTGCAATAAGCAAGGTGTCGTCTTGATTGATAGGTTGCCTTGGACTCTGGAAAAGCATTTGGAGCCAGAATTTGAGGTTTTGGTGGGCGGATTGACACGAAGGGGATTTTATTTTTAATTATTATTATATTATTCAAGCGGGGATAGAGCATACTGCCACGTGTTTAAAGTTACAGCCCCGGATATTGCTGACCGAGCAGTTGAGCACGAGAGCCACGTTAATTAAAGAAAAAAAGATGTCAATAAAACCCGTAGAGTCGGGTTACTCGCGATTTATCCGCATTTTCGGGTCGAGTAAACTCGAGATGGTCGGGTTTCGAGTTAATTATATTACCTGAATTTCGAGTTGGGTCGGATACGGGTATAGCAAGAAAACCCGATTACCCTACACGTTCACCCAAAACTATTGAATTATATATATATATATATATAAAAATATATATATTTATAAAATTATTATAAATATAAAAATTGTCATGTGTTATTAATATTATAAATTAGATTATTTATTATAATTTTGATTAATATTTAAATTTTATTTTATTTCTTATGATTTTATTATCATTTTTTGTTATTGTACAATAAAAAAAATTAAATACTTAATTTTTAAATGTTATATTATTAAATAGACTATAAAAAATAAATTATATCTCATTATTTATTAAAAAAATAATATAATTTTTTTGTAGCTTTTATTGTCAAACTTAGTTAATAATTTATTTGTTATATTATAATTAATTGTAAAATTATTTTATTTTATTTTTTCATATGAAACGAGATGGGTCGTGTAAACCCCAAATTTAAAAACTCGGATTAACTGTTTATCCGACGAAAACCCACTAACCCGCTAGGTAAAATCCAACCCGAATCCGAAGTCACTAATCAGGTAATGGGTCGAGTTTGGGTAGGGTAAATTATATGCGGGTTGAGTTTGGGTTTGCCAAAACACGTACCCGACCCGACCTATTTACATCCCTAGAAAAAACTGCCGCACGTGAGAGTACAAGTAAAAATGTTATTTGCTACAACAATAACCATGATTTAAAGTATACGGTTTTGCTATGGAGCCATCGGATGACTCGGCTCATGGAGTCATCCATAGTTATTCACAAATGGTGTATTGACATGTGTCTTGCATTAAATACGCATTGGACACATGTCAGTCTATAAAAGTTATGAATGACTCCATAATGGGGCATCCGATGGCTCCATAGAATTATCGTCAAAGTATACGGTTTTGCTATGGAGGCATCGGATGGCTCGGCTTATAGAGTCATCTTTAGTTATTCACAAATGATGTATTGACACGTGTCCTGCCTTAAGTTAACTTTTGAAAAATTTTAACAAGTTGAAATTATCACAATTCTAAAACTTTGAAATCTATATTTATATCTATATGTATATGTATATCTATATCTATATCTATATCTATCTATATATATCTATATAAAAAGGTTGTTGGAAATATACCATTATAGTAAGTTTGACTAAAAAAATTAAATATTTGACTTACCATTTGTGGTAATTTCGAAAAAAACACATTTGAATCCTTAAGAATTTTAGACAAGTAGGCAAGATTTTCATTCCAACTATTTAGGAAACAACTACAGTTTGGCCGGATTATAATATACATTACTATAAATTATAACAAAAATAATATTGATGTAATTAAAAATTAATAAATTTTTAAATTCAAAATAATGTATAGACAATCGTTTTCAATTAAGTGTTGTTTATAATATTTTTCATAAGTTTTCAACTTTAGCATAACTTTTTCAAAAATCAAAATCTATATATATTGAATGAAGTTGTTGGAATAATTTAAAATAGTAATTTTTGACTTTGTAATTAAATTGATCGACTTACTATTAAAAGAAATATATTAAAAATTACTTTACTATATTTGGAAAAAAAATTAAATTATGCCTACCTGTTGCAATCATGCAATTCGATTAATAGCATGACTTTTTATATAAATAAAGTGGTATCGAAATTGAACATAATTTTGTGATAATTATAACAATAAAATTCAATTCTTTATATTAGTTATAAATCACTGTAATTTCTCATTCTTTTGGCAACCAACCATATAATGTGATTTTCTACAACATGTCTACAAAAATGCGACTATCAAATAGGTTTTGTATGTAGAAAATATTATATGAGTATGCATGATAAAAATACAAATATAATTAAAGAAAATAAAAATTGAAACCAATTATGTCGACCTGACATGCAAATTATTAATTTCGAAAGAAAAATCTAAACATTTATAATATATATTGTTACAAATTATGATGACAAACCAATGGATCGTATGTCGAACTATCTATGTAAATTGTTAACTTATAGAAAATAAATATTTTGTATTATATATTATTATAAATTATAATGATAAACTAACAAATGATCTATCGAACACCAATGTATGTAAATTTTTAGCTTAGAAAAAAATATTTATAATGTTTGTTATAAATTATAATGATAAATCAGTTAGTGTGGAACTGTGGTATAAATTATTAGATTAGAAAGAAAATTTAAAGTACTTATAATATACATTATTATAAATTAGAAAAAATAAAATAAAATAATATTGATGTAACTATTTAACTTCAATATAATATATTACAGTCTTTTTCAATTAGTTGTTGGTTATAATATTTTTCACAATATTTTAATTTTAGTATAATTTATTTTAGAATTTAATTATTGTTATAACATATGAGTTAGGGAATGTAAAGAGAGAATATGTGTGTATTATCTATTGATAATATTTGAATATGTTAAATTGTCATTATTTTAATTCTAAACAACTAGTTTATAATGGGTGAGATAAACATATAAATCATATTTTAAATTATTACGTACGTACCATACAAAAATATCAATATTTAAAATTATTTTTATACTAATTGATGTTTTTTTCATGGCTTTAATATACATGCAATTTAATATTATTGTCCGTGTATCACACAGACTACGAGGGTGTATTCATTTAAAATTTATAAGGACTTTCTAAGACGTACTAATAGTATTTTTAAAAAGTTGGAAAAAATAGACTTTTTCATATTCTTGTTTACATAACACTGCAATTGATATCTATCAAAAGAAATAAAAGGAAAGAAGATTTCAATACTAACTCGACCCCAAGCATCCCTAATTTATGATGCCATCAGTAAATCTTAATTCAAAAAAACCACACGTAAATGTGATATTTCGTGGGAATTAGAAATGTGTTTGTGAGTGTGCGAGAGAGAAAAATACGGGGAATTGATTGAAACTGATAAGAATAAAGGGAGAGAAATAAGGGATTTTCACATCAACCGCAATAACAATGAGGCAAAGGGTCTGAGAAGGCGACACTCAATTTCCACACTTTTGAGTTGAGGAGTCCTCATCTTTACCATCTTCTTTCATCCTCTTCTTCTTTGCAGTTTCAATTTATCTTTGATCAGCTAAAGCTCATGGATCACGTGTAAGTTCATGACCCAATAATTATTAACATTTTTTGTTGAGCTGAATTGTAGGTAACATTTGATCAAAATATGTTCCTTCTTTTCTCTTCTTCTTATGCTAATATTATTATGTTTGTTTTTTTGCTTTTTAGTAA